>LPNX010409434.1:108943-139835 GCA_001517045.1 Pseudotsuga menziesii | reverse complement strand
ATGAGATTGATGAAGATCTTAACCTTGGCTAAAAGGTTGAAGATGAAATTCTATACACTAGATGGATGCATAGAATACTAGTAGCATAGGAAGCTACTTATCACTCCGGTACAGAATGTTTTCAGTGCATAGAGCACAAAAGATAGAGGGAGTATGATGCTCCGCTTCAGAGATAGTGACTACAGAATATCTTGAGGTTCGACATGGTACAACAGGATGAGCAGATTACTGATGACTCTAGGCTTTACTGAGAGTAAAGTGGATTCCAACCTTTGCTCCAAAGTTGAAGGTGGAAGACCAGTGATGCTCCTATTATGTGTCGATGCACTATTGTTCTAGGTATGGAGGTGTGGCAGAGTATAGATGGAATATTCCTTGGACAAGGGAAGTATGAAGTAGAGATCCTGAAGAGGTTCAGGATGATGGACTGCATGGCCACACCTATGGCATCGAACTTGGAGCTATTGAGTGATGCTTCATCAGAGACGGTTGATACTACAATGTATCGTTAGATGATTGGGTCCTTGATGTACCTAAGACCAAATATTTTCTTTGCTGTGAACACATTGAGACATGTTCACCTGATGGTTGCAAAGCATGCAGGGGTACAGTTTATTATGGCCTCAAGTACGATGCGAATCTGAAGATTAACCTGGAGGGTTATGTTGATGGAGATTGGGCAGGCAGTGCCATCGACAGGAAGAGTACTTCAGGATGTTGCTTTAGTATGGGATCAGGTGTGATCTCTTGGTTTAGCAGGAAGCAATCCTGTGTGGCACTGAGTACAGCTGAAGCAGAGTATGTCGCAGCTTGTTCAGCTAGTTGTGAGGCAGTATGGTTACGAAAGCTACTGTATGATATATTTGATCTCCAGTTGGATGCTACTTGTATACACTGTGACAACCAGAGTTGTGTGAAGTTGTCAGAGAATCCAGTGTTCCATGACAAGTCGAAGCACATCGAGATCAAGTATCACTATATCAGGGATATGGTGCAGAGAGGAGCAGTGAAGCTCCTGTATGTTGCGACGGAGGAGCATATAGCTGATGTATTGATGAAGCCATTGGCTAGACTGAAGTTCGAGTACTTCAGAGAGAGACTTGGTGTTCTCTATATCGAGGCTTCCTCCCAGAGACAGTGATGAGATCCAGAGCCATTCTGACATGGTGAGAGGATTGGTTCCTTCCATGGTCAGATGTAAGGGCTGAGACATTCCGTCATGGTGAGAGGATTGGTTCCTTCCATGATTGATATGAGTACCGAGATCTATAGCCATTCTATCATGGTGAGAGGATTGGTTCCTTCCATGTCAGATATGAGTGTTGGCCATTCCGACGAGCAGGTCGGATGTAAGGGCAATTGCCATTCTAGGAATGGAGGCACCTGGTCAGTTACCAGGATGATTCAGTACAGGACTGTATAGCCATTCTGATGTGACAGAGGGATGTGTTCCCACTTGATCAGATGTAAGGGCTGAACCGTTCTGTTCATGGCTAAAGGATTTAGTTCCTTCCATGTCAGATGTGAGTGTTGGCCATTCCGACGAGCAGGTCAGATGTAAGGGCAATTGCCATTCTCTATGAGAGTGGAGGGGCCTGGTTAGTTACCAGGTAGCTCAGTCGAGGACTGGGGGCCATTCTGATATGACTGCTGGGATGTGTTCTTGTAGGATCAGATGTGAGTGCAAGCCTTTCCATCAGTGTGGTTGGATGTGTTCCCCTGGATGGATGTAAGTGCAGAGCATTTCTGGAGTGACTACTGGGATGTGTTCTCGTAGGACCAAATATAAGTGCTGAAATCTCTTATCACTGTGATAGGATGTGTTCCTGTCTGGATAGGAGTCTTCCATCAGTGTGGTTGGATGTGTTCCCCTGGATGGTTGTGCCTTTTTGACGAGGAGGTCAGATGTAAGTGCAGAAATCTCTTATCACTGTGATAGGATGTGTTCCTGTCTAGATAGGAGTCTCCCATCAGTGTGGTTGGATGTGTTCCCCTGGATGGGATTGTGCCTTTCTGACGAGGAGGTCAGATGTAAGTGTGGAAATCTCTTATCACTGTGATAGGATGTGTTCCTGTTTAGATAGGAGTCTCCCATCAATGTGGTTGGATGTGTTCCCCTGGATGGGATTGTGCCTTTCTGACGAGTAGGTTAGATATAAGTGCAGAGCCATTTCACAGATGGTAATAGGTGTGTCCTACTATGCTGGTGATTATAAGTGCTGAGCCATTTCACAGATGATAGTAGGTGTGTCCTATCATGCTGGTGAATGTGAGTGCTGGGCCCTTCTGACGAGCAGGTCAGATATAAGTGCTGGGCGAAGACCTACATGAGGGTAGGCCTACAACCAGCATGAAAAAGGGCTGGCTCTATAGAACTTCCTATGACGAGATAGTATACACATGATGATGACTAGAGGAGATCCAGATCGAGAGATGATCCAGATCCAGCAGTGGTGATCCAGATCGAGTGATGATCCAGATCCAGTCCAGTGATGTTGATCCAGATCGAGTGATGATCTAGATCCAGTGATGCCATTTGTGTTGATGCCATTTGTGTTGATCCAGATTGAGAGATGATCCAGATCCAGATGACTTGAAGATGAAGATGACTCAAAGACGAAGATGATCCAGTTGATGCAGAGAAGAAGACCAGTGCTGAAAAATTGTGTCGAAAGAATACCCTCCTAGTTAAGAGAGAGTGTTGATGTATATGTAACTTCAGAATGTATTCTTCTATGTATCTTATGTATTGTTACCCGATGTTTATTCCAGGATGTTTCTATTATGTATTTGAGTCATGTGGTTATGCCCCGATATTCCGATCGGGAGGATTAATAATGTAATCAAGTCATGTCAAGTCATTAGGTAAGTCCCCATAGTTTTGGGGCACTTGAGTTATTATATGCTAATTAAGGTGTAGGCTCGAGTAGTAATTATTAGGGTTGAGCCTACGTGTGAAATGGAAACTTAAGTGAACGGACTAATATAAATAGAGAGTGTGTGTCTCTCTATTTATCACTTGTAAATTACATCACTTGCTCTCTCAAGTGTGGCCCACCTTTGGAGAAGGAAATACTTTGGCTCGACAGAAGACAGAAGGCTGCTGTTGTGTTGGGAGGTCATCTTACTGTTTTGGGATCTCATCTTGTGGTGATACTATCTTAGAGGAAGTTGAGGGGTTTTCTCCATTTATGGTTTCCCCTCCTAAAATCCTTGTGTCTCTTGTCTCTTGTGATGTGCTTATGTGATTGCTGTACTTGTTATTCTCTCAGTGAAAAGATCTTAACATATTGCTAACTTAAATGTTGAAAAAATAACACGCAGGTGCTACTGATGTGCTAGGAGCAGCAAAATCTCTCTTGGCTTCCATGAATGTCTCTTTTTATTTTTCGATATCAAATGCTGGGGCTTTCTCGGGGGCCTTACGAACCTAAGCCTCGTTAAGCTGTTTCTCCTTATTCTGTCTATGCGTCGTAGCTCCACTCCGGGTAACAACATTAATGGCTGGGGCCGGTCTTTGCTCGACGAAAATCATCTGAATATTCTGAGTAGGGGCACTATTTCTTTCCTGAATCTTAGCTATCAGCTGCGGGCACTGCTCAAGGACATGATCAACTGCTCTGCAATACCGACATGTCGTAGTTGGGTTCTGACAGTCACGAGCTAGATGTTCGGCCTGGTTACAGTTATAACACACCACCTGACCTCGTCCTCTACCAACCATACCACCACGACCACGACCTCCAAAAGCACCTCTACCTGATGCACCACCGCGATAACCATAACCATCATTGTTCTGTCCCTCATTTTGTACCCGATAGGCGTCGTAGGTGCGCTCTCTCATGAGGTCATAACTGCGACACTCATCTTCATTATGTCCTACAGACTTACATAATTTACAATAGGGGTTCTTAGGTACTTTCCCATACCTCTGTAACAGATAGCAGTCTTCAGGTTGATGCTGACCTGTTGTTTGGCAGAGCTCACAATATAGAACTTGTGGGTTAAATGGGTTTGGCGCACCAGTATTCAGGTAATTTCTTAGCACAGGACACTGTTCCTTGGCATGACCTTCTGTCCGACATTGTGTACACCAAACCTCTTCGCGACCGATTTTTCCTTTCTTCATATTGCGGAGCTCTAGAGCCATCGCTTCCAACTGCGCTTGGATTTGAGCGATACCAGAATTATCTTCAACAGGAGCAGTTTCAAGCTTCATCGCGATTTCTAGAGCCTCTTGCTGGTCCGCAACCTTCTGTTGCATGAGTGGAGTTCTGATATGCAGCAGCAACGCTGCAATGAACCATTCCTTGTGCTGGGCAGGTCCAATAGTGAAACTGACTTGGTCTAGCAGAACTTTGAATCTCTGATCAAAGTCCCATACTGATTCTCCTCGCTTCTACTGAATCTCTTTCAATTCAGTGATACACTGCGACTCGGATTTAGGTTTCTTAAACTCTTTGATTATTGCTGCTTTAATATCATCTAAGGCATGACTCTGATTATAGGAGAATTTCATGAACTAGGTCAAAGCCCGGTCTTTGAAAGAAGTAATGAGCTGCGCCCTTCTTACATCTTGATCCATAATGTTCTTAGCATTCCACACTGCTTCACATAAAAACCAGAACTGTTCTGGATCCTCTGATCCAGTTCCTTTGAAAACATGGAGTTTAATATCATCAGTCATGTGGGCCATAGTGGATCTAGGGGGTTTTGGAGGGGAACTGGAGGTAGGCGGGGGGGGGGGATGACTGGGGTAGACTGACCTGCGATGGGAATACTCGGGCTAGGGTGACTTTCGGACTGCGACGGGTTCTCAGGGAAAAATGGTCTGCGCTGCGGGGTTACCGGAGGGTTTCCAACAGAAGGGGTTTCTTCGGGTTCTGAATTTGCGGGATTTACAGGGGAATACTCGGTATGGTGACCTAGGGAATAGGACTCAAAATCTCTTTTGTACCTTTTTCCATTTTGCAGCAAACCACTTTGCTCGTTGAAGGTATTTTCACTTGCAAACATAGGTCAGTAATACTAAATCTAACAGTCTGATTCAATGAGCAGTATACCTTTTTCAACTAATAGCATTTTAATTCTCAAACTGAATGAATTCAAAAACTTACCCTGTGGTCCTTTGAAGAACTATCGTTCATCTTCGCTAAAAGAGGTACTTGTGTCGATGGCAAACTCCATCACAAATGCTTCAAAGGTTCGTGTCGTCCAAAAATCAACAACGCGGGATATCTCGTTGTTCACCTTTTTCAATATATTAATTCTTGTGGAGGTCCAAGCAGGAAACTGCCCTTCTTGGAAGTTCGTCCTTCTCTCTGTTAATTTGGATAACCACTGGTGCAACTCTATGTGGATAGTACCAAAAAAAATCTCATAAACATCAGCAAAAACATACCTTTGTAAAAATTCGTCCGCACTACGATGCGGATCTTTGTTCGCGTGATCAGCAATTTTCAGATAGGTCTCTTGAATCCAGTCACTGATTTCTTGCACGGAGGGTTTCCAGAACATAGCCCTCGAGGTACGACGTAAACCCCTCTTGAGCAGATACTGAGTTCAACCAGCAACGGAACCAATTTGTTGGGCTATAGGGCAGACCTGGGTTTTACACCATTAACTTCGCACCAACAAAAGACCCACAGTGTTGGCCCTTTTGGCAACAACCTGTGAACATGTTGTAGTCTCACCCGAAATAGCTATGGGGTGCCGCAGAACCAGGTTTCTGCAAGCAGAAGAGGGATGTTACTGTACCTTTAGCCTTTAACAAATTATGATTATACAATGCGGAGCTTCGACAATACGTATATAACTTCACAACTAGATAAACAAACAGTTACTTGCTTAGCCTTTACTGGGAATTCACAGCTAAGTTATTATTTAGCAGTGATATTATTTATCAGTTATTTACTTATCAATGCATAACAAAACATAACAACAACAACACAAAATAACCACAACACCAGATATAACGCGGTTCACCCCAGTGTAGGGGCTACGTCTACAGAACTGTGTTTTATTCAACTCTTTTACAAAAACCACAGTTCTGATCTGCGCACTCAGCTGCAGATCTCTTTTAGTCCTCAAAGCCGCGCACACAGGAGTAGGCCTCTGCGCACACAGCTGCAGATCTTCTTAATCACCAAAACCCTTTGCGCACACAGCTGCAGAGGTCGTCCACGCACACAACTGGGACTTAACCTTTCTTACAACCACAAGCCTTAGCTTCGCATCAATTCATCTTACATAAAAAATCCTAACCCAAATTCTTTACAAGAGTGCCTCTTTATACAACGCACTTTCACAAAACTATGGACTTAAACCATGGGCACCCCGAACCCTAAACCCTGGACTTAAACCATGGGTTTATTACAAAAATAGGACTTTGACTCAACCTCGACACCCCTAAGACTATTTTGAGTCGTAACTCTGCTTACAAAACTCCCACAAAACACGCGGAGTTACCCACCTTAAGGACCGTTAGGGTGCGCGCCCCAACAATACCAAGGCTGCTTTTTCGACTAGTGATAGCAGGTAAGCAGGTACCCTTGACTTGATACATTCAGACTTATGCAGACCTATGTCTTCTGTGTCCTTGAGAGGATATGAGTATTATGTGACATTCATTGATGAACATTCTAGGAAGACCTGGATCTACTTTTTGAAGAGAAAGAAGTCTGAGGAGGTCCTGCAAAGGTTCCAAGAGTTTAAAGCTCTTGTGGAGAACCAAATAGGGAGGAAGATCTGAGTCTTGAGATCGAATAATGGGGGTGAGTATACCTCCAAGGATTTTGATGGATTTTTCAGATAGGAGGGCATCAAGAGACAGTTGATAGTTTCGTATAATCCAGAGTAGAATGGAGTAGAATAGAGGAAGACTAGGTCCATTGTTGGAGCAGCTCGAGCTAAGCTACATGACCAGTCACTTCCTTTCTTTCTCTGGGCTGAGGCTTGTAGCACATCTGTATATATTTAGAATAGGAGTCCCCATTGTGTAGTGGGGAATATCACACCTGAGGATTTCTTTTCAGGAAAGAAGCCTGAAGTTTTTCATTTTCAGATATTTGGTAGTCTGACTTACTCTCATGTCCCTTTAGAGAAGAGGACAAAGTTGGAGCCCACTATAGAGAAGGGCATCTTTATGGGCTATGATGAGACTACGAAGGCCTTCCGTATTTACCTTCCCTCTCAGAGGAAAGTTGTGGTCAGAAGAGATGTGAAGTTTGAGGAGGAACAAGCCTTCAGGAAGTCGAGAGAGTTAGAGCAGGGAGAGAAACAGGTCCCTACACCTCAGGTTGGTTCACAAGTTCCATCTACGTAGCAGTCGGGATCACAGGTTTTCAGGGTTACAAGACCACAAAGTGTTGGCACAGGTTCATTAGGTTTAGTGGTTAGGCCAACAGGGTCTTTGGGGACAAGTGATGGGTCTACTATTACAGGTACACCTTACAGGGGGATGGGATCAGGATTGCAAGGTACACCAGCTTCAGGCTCATAGGTGACTGGGGTTTCTAGTTTTGATAGTTCTTCTGATGAGGATGGGCCAATGTGGGAGCAATCTTCAGGGAAGAAGAAGCCTAAGTGGATTTAGGATACCTTGAAGGAAACTTGATATTTTGGGACACCCAGGGAGGAGGTGAGACCCATCAAGATGCCTGACAGATTGGGCATGTTGTTGGTGGCTAGTACACGAGATTCTGAGCCTTCTACTTTTGAGGAGGCCTCCCAACATTCGATTTGGAGAGATGCCATGATGGATGAGTACCATTCCATCATGAAGAATGATGTATGGGATATTTTTTTGAGACCAGAGGGGAAGTCAGTGGTGACTTCTCGGTGGCTTTACAAGCTTAAGCATGCGACAGATGGGAGTGTGGAGAAGTACATATCCAATTTTGTAGCATGGGGGTTTTCATAGGTTGAGGGCATTGATTATGATGAGATCTTTGCACCCGTTGCTTGGTATAGTTCTATCAGGGGTTTGACCTCCATTGCAGCGGAATTGGGTTGGACGATCCATTAGATGGATGTAAAGACTACATTTCTCAATGGGATCATACAAGAGGAGATTTACATTGAGCAACCTCAGGGCTTTGAGATTCATGAGAGAGAGTATAATCTGTGTAGGTTGAAGAAGGCCCTTTATGGGCTGAAGCAAACTCCAAGAGCTTGGTACTCTAGGATCGATTCTTACTTGCTGAGTATGGGGTTTCAGAAGAGTAAAGCGGATCCGAATCTCTACTTCATCATGGTTGGAGATGATCCACTTGTTCTTCTGCTATATGTTGATGACTTGTTTATCACAAGGAGAGAGAGACCCATTGCAGCTTGCAAGAAGGATCTTGCAGCAAAGTATGAGCTGACTGATATTGGGATGATGCATTATTTCTTGGGATTGGAGGTTTGGCAGGAGCCTGGACATATTTTCCTGGGGCAGGGAAAGTATGCGGGTGATATTTTGAGGAGATTCAGGATGGAGGATTGCAGGCCTATGTCGACACCTATGATCACCAACTGGATCCTACTTTATACCATCAGCTTATTGGGTCATTGATGTATCTAGTGAACACTCGGCCATATTTGTGTTTTGCAGTGAACACTCTTAGCTAGTTCATGGTTGAGCCTAGGAGTGTGCATTGGGTCGCTGCAAAACATGTGTTGCGCTATCTTTCAGGGACAATGGATTTTGGTTTGGACTACAGGAGGTCAGAGGAGATCAGATTGGTTGGCTATACATACTCAGATTGGGCAGGCAATGTGGCAGATCGGAAGAGCACTTCTGGATGTTGTTTTAATTTGGGCTCGACAACAATGTCGTGGTTCATTCAGAAGCAGAAATCTGTTCCATTGAGTTCCGTTGAGGCTGAGTATATGACAACTAGTTTGGACAGCTGCGAGGCCTTGTGGCTTCACAAGTTTCTGGAGAATATATTTGGTCAGGAGCTTAGGCCTATGGTGATTTACTGTGACAATCAGAGTTGCATCCAGCTCTCTGAGAATCCATTTTTCCATGACAGGTCAAAGCACATTAAGATCAGATATCATTTCATCCAAGACTATGTTCAAAGAGGGGCAGTTACACTTCAGTACATTTCCACTGATGAGCAGGTAGCAGACATTCTGACGAAGTATTTGGGGAGGGGCAAGTTTGTCTTCTTCAGGGATAAGTTGGGAGTGGTGTAGAACACCTTCCTCAGTAAGAGGGAGTGTTAATTTTGTACCTAGGGAAGTGTTCCCCTAAGTGAATTTATCCTTAGTCACTTAGTGAAGGGAAATAAAGTGAACCTTGCATTAAATGACTTAAGTGACATTTAATTTGACTTTAGAGCATTAAAGTCAGTTTTTGATAAATTTAAGTGGGTGAGTGAAATTAATATTTGTAGAAATAAAATATGAGCATTTAATTTCAACCGTTGATCTCATTCATTCTTAGCCATTTGATTAGATGCCTCTTCACCTACCTAGGGTTATGGACAAAAAGCAAGGAAAAGGCTTTTGCATCCGTTCTTGAGAGAAGAAAGAAGGAGATAGCTAAAGAAGGAGAGGATTGGCATGAATATGAAGGCAACCTGCTAGAGAATATTTTGGTGGGCACGATTTTTGAGGACTATTTATTGCTACAGGGAACCTAAGGTTGTACGGACTACATTTACTGTTTGCATGAATTTCAAGGAGTTGTATGGACTGCATTTATTGTGGGCTTGAATTTCAAGAAGCTTTGCTACATCATTTATTGCATCCATAATATACGATATGGGCATGATTTCCAAGGTTATTTCTTGCACATAAATCAAGGAAAATACAGGCACAATTTTCAAGGTTGTTGACTGTAATTTCTAGGCACAGTTTTCGATGTGTACGACAACATTTAATGCTGTCCGTACTATACAAATTTTTTGCTGAGTTTGGCACAAAAATTGAGGGCATAATATTGGTCATTTTGCATAGTTATCGGGACTAAGGTTGTTGCTGATTTGGCATTGTTTTCAAGAAATTACGTTGTACATAAATCAAGGCAGCGTAAGCACGAAAATTGAGGCAGCTTGCTGGTTGAGATAAGTTTGGATTTTGACTGTAAATGAATGTCTGATTTTTCCTGAAGCATTACAGATCTCTCTCTCTCTCCGACTGGTTTTCCCCTTGTGGGCTTTTCCAGGGCCATTGGCCAAAAATTTCCTATGTTATGTGTTTTGAATGGCATGCTAAATATTTATTTTCTGTCAGTAAAAAGTGAAGCTAGAACAGTGTTTTAAAGTCTGAAAATTTAATGTTTATTTCCAGCATGTTAAATTTCCTAGAATGTCATAAACAGAGATAAATTTTACTTTGAAACTGGTGGCTGAAAACTTGAGAAAAATCTACAGGCCTAAGCCAAATAATGTAACAAATGTAATAAGATTCTTAGGAGAATCCTAATACTGAAGGAAGTTCATTGTGAGCTTCTCCTTCATAGTTTCCCCTTTAGATGATTTGACAAGCATGAAAAAAGTCTTTCAGTGGGAAGGCAAGGAACAAAAAGCCTTCGACACATTGAAAGAAAAGATCAACAAAAATCCAGTACTTGCACTGCCAGATCTACAACAACCATTTGAGATAGAAATTGATGCTAGTGGTTATGCAATGGGGACAATCTTAAAGCAACATAAAAAACCAATACGCTATCATTATAAAACTTTCTCTAAAACAACAATCAACTATTCAATCTCTCACAAATAATTGTATGCATTAGTTCAAAGCGTTAAAAAGTGGAAACATTACCTGTAATACCTCGCTTTTGACCCCATTTGCATTAAAAGATACCTGATGTATATTTTGTAATTAATTGTGGTGTGGAGCTAAAGGAAAAATCCCCACCATCGATTTGGTTGTGTATGTTTCGGCAATAGGGATCGTTGCCGATGGTATATCGTGCTATCAGGCACATTATAGTTTTGGGCATCATGTAAATATGCACATTAATTAAAATAAACCTATATCCAGCTACAACGGTGCAACATTAAATGAAAAGGGCATGATTCCTAAGGTTAAGGGGGGGGGGTTGTCTAAATTGTGGGGGTAATTGGGAGTTTTCCATGTGTCAGCCACCCATTTAAACTTCTGATGTCTGGGAACAGTTATTGCTGAGTAGTGGTGGGTGTGGCAGGACTGTCAGTCCTTTCCGACGTTCCCAATCCACCAACAAACTCTTCCTCTTCACTCACACTGGGGGCAGGGGAACGAACCATGATCCAATTCCTCCCATGAATCCATTCTAGTGGTGGAGTATTGCTCACTCTCATGCGAATGTCTCCCTCTATGGACTTCCTCACGCACAGCTTGGGGGGGGAATTTCCCCATCGTTTTGTTGAATCCTAACACACAGGCCGAAAATGGGAGGGTTTTCCTCACGCAGGGGTTGGGGGATTGTGATCTCATGCGACAAGCTAGAAGAGCGGCCTGAGGGCCACGACTCTGTTGGTTATATACTTTCCCTGTCAATGCTGCGAATCCGTCTTCTTCCACATCTGCAGAGTGTGTAAGGTTCCCGTTGTTTCCTTATGGGATTGGGTTGTTGATCTTTCCCTGGTTTTGGTTGCTGCGTGTGCAAATATCTTGTGGGGTTGATGCTGAGATTTTTTGGCCACGCTAGGGCCAAGAAAAACTTTGAAGCATCTTGTTGACTTGAGCTGTGTTCACCTTTTCGTTTGGGTTGTCACCCTCCTGTCTTTATTTTCATCACAGAGTTGTGAACTGCTTGTTTTACTGCGGGTATGCAGTGATTGGTCTTCGGACTGTTTAGAGTAGGATTAGAGGCTGGGTATGCTTGAGAAACCTGGTGTTGGGAGCCACTCAAATAGATTTAGACTGCTGGCTTTCTTTTCCACAACCCCTGAAGAGTATTGGAAAGGGAAGTCAGGGCTTGAGGGAATGTGAAGCAAAGAAAGGACTGATTCCTAGTGTTGGGTGTGTGGATGTCTTAGAAGTTAGGTTAGCTCTGGTATAGGTGTCCTTAGCTCTCCATTGAGACCACTAGCTTAGCATTTAGCCTTTCCTAGCTCCTTGACAACTTGATAAACCCAACTGTGTTGACTTCGCTATTTTGTGTAACCTTGGCTATGTGTAAGCCTGCTTTGATCCTTATTCCTTGGGGAATCATGCCCAGCTTGGGGGTGGTAGTGCTGCTAAGAGATTGATGAGCACGCTGGCCTGTGGTTGGGTGGAACGTTGCAGCAACGTAGCTGGTTGTGGGACGAGATATTTATAAGATAAGCATTCTTGTCCATTTTGCTTCTACATTTACATTAACTGTGTAATGTCTGATGAATCATGATGATGAACATGTTGATGCTGGAATGTATCTATTTGCTTCCGCTGTATGTTGAGTAACCATGCATCCTTGTATGTTTTATGCATCTTAGCATGTTTTATGTTCAAAGCATTTTATATCAGCATTATATTTATGTTCATCTTCATGGGGCTATTTGCCCAGAGGTTTTTGTTTGTTTTGTAGCGTTCTCTTCGCCGGTTGGAGGGTCGGGGACGTTATAGTGTGGTATCAGAGCCAAGGTTGCAGCATGGGCTTGAATGGGCCATGAAAGGTCAGCTAGCAAAGGCAAGTTTCCTTCTGCCCAACATAAATCATAAGGAATTTGTGCATGACAGGAGAATTTTGAAAAATTTCTCTAAGTATTGGAACCGTCGGACCATCGGAGGACTCGGTGAGAAGCCCCTCCTATACGTCGGAAATTGTAGTCAGAAGGCCATCCGATGAGGGGCAGGCAGAAAAGAAATTTTGAATTTTTTTTTAAGTACCAGGTTGTAGGCTGATCAGAAGTCTTAGTGGGAATCCCTTTCGATGAGGCGGACAGATCAATCTGATGGCCGTCCGATGCAAAAGACCCTGACGACGACGAAATTTAGTAGAACGACCAGCCGATGTTACGACGATGGAGGAAGAAAATTGTAAGAATTTTCCTAAGTTCATGTCAGCCATCGAAAAAGGTTAGAGGAAGGGGGAGCCAATACAGCGGCAGGTCCCTGAAGTAAATTTTGCCGCAATGCTTTTAAGTGTTCGACGAGCCGTCGACGAAGTCTAGCATATTGGTCGACGAAACTTAGAGGATGTGAGCGTCGAAATGTCGATGGAAGAGACAAGAGGATAGTGGTTTGGACTGCTGATAGTGACAGCATAAATTTTGGAAAATTTTTCGAAGTAGTGAGATTATCGATGATCGACGATGATTAGTTGATCGCATCGCCGATGCTTAGACGATGAAGTTGCCGATGACACGTCGACGGAGGGAAGAAAAAAGTTCGGCGATAATTAGTTGATTTCATCGCCGACAACTAGACGAGGGAACCGCCAATGAACTACATCGGACAAATTTAGTTGATTTTGCGTCCGCCGTTGCGGCTGGCTAGTGGACTATCCTTCCGACAAATAGAGTCCCTGACCGTCGATGCCGCAGTAGATAGTTGTGCCAACAGCCGATGAAGTGGAGAAAGTTTCCAAAATTTTCCTGAGGCATGGGATCATCGGCGATCGAAAATGTTTAGTTGTTGGGATCATTGATGACTAAAGGATGGGATCGCCGACGGATAGAAGATGAATCTACCGAGGTCTAGTGAAGTAGATCGATGATTATTAGTTGAAAAAGGAGTCGATGTAAAGAAGAAATTTCAAAGATTTATCTAAGTGTCGAACCCATCAGCGATCGACGAATGATAGATGATTAGAGCATCGATCGACAGAAGATAGTTGATCGAGCCTCCGCCGTTGCGGCTGTTTAGTAGACTATCGCTTTGACGGATAGTTGTTCCGACCGCCGATCATAAAATTATAGTTGAAGTATTCACCGAAACCATGGGAGAAGTTAGTGGTTTGGTTCGTCGATGGGCATCGAAAAAGTTTAGCTGATTGCGCGCTCGCCGTTGCGGTAGTCTAAAGGACTATTCACCCGATTTATAACGCATCCGATTGCCGATGCCGTAACAGATAGCGTTTTTGATTTCCGATATGCCACCATCGGAAAACCTTAGCTGTTGAAGCCACTGACACCATGGATCCGATCAGTGTTGGACCACTGAAACGCAAGGGTTAAGCCGTCCGACCGTCGACGGGTGTCCCACGGAGACCATAGTAAAATTGGTGCCCACCGTTGTGGCCACATAAGGGACTATTCACCAGATGAGAAGTGCATCTGAGCGCCGACTCCGCAACTGCTAGAGGTTCCACCGTCAAAGACTGCAGAAGATACAGAAGGATCATTGGCCGCCGTTGCGGAAGCATAAAGGACTAACCGCCTGATGCACATAGCACTTAACCACTGATTCGGTTAGTTGGTTTCCCTGCCGATAAAGTTCGGAGTGTTAGATAACTATGGACCCGATGAACAGTCCTTGGCATTGCCGATGCCACTCGGAAGCTTATATGACTATGAACCCGAAATGCTAGAAAGATAGATGAATAGGCCACCGATGAGTGCGAAGAAAAATAGAGCTTTTGGCCACTGAAATGTCGGAAACTTAGTTGGAAAGAGACTAGATAGGGAGAAAGAAATTTTGGGTTTTTCAAAGTGGAATTTTTCTCAGTAAATTCCAACTATTCTTTAGGGGATTTTCAGCAGACTACCAGTGGATTACAGGGTTGGAAAGGAAGAAAATTCCAAGTGGCTGAAGTTGACATTTCAGATCAGAATACATTTGGTAAAAAACATCATTTTTGAAGTGGTGTGGTTTTCACACCCGAGGTCAGAATGAAGCAGGTGGATAGGCATTGGAAAGCTTATCCAGTAGGGAGCAAGGGAGAGTCACCAGAATTTGAGTATGGAGCAGCAAAGTGCTAGTGGTTGCTTGAAATAGAAATGTGTTGCTGTCAATATGGACAAATCCAGGAATTGCATGCCTAGAGGTAGCAAGACCATGAAGTCAAACCAGCTGTTGTGTGGAAGAGGAGTTCCATGCAAGGATGAGGGACTTGAAAAGGGAAATTTCCTTAAACCCTGTCTTGCTAATTATAATTACAAATTTTATACATAAAATGTATGAGGATATGCCTTGCATGCATAGGATATTACATGTTGGTAAGAATAGTGAGAATTATACATTTATAACGAACCACTAATGATAGTTATTGCATTGGTGTTGGCATTAGTGGAAAAACCAATGACACTTGGACATGGATGAATATGTTGCTGATGCTGATGAATGTGACTAGCAACCCTATGGAGAACGGGATAAGGCAACAAGTCCAGAATCAAAAGTTGGTGAGCAAATTCTGCAATATCCTATAAAGGACCAACCAAACTGGTAATGTCAAGGGTGTAAGTAGGATCCATGAAGGTAAGGGTTTGATTATGACAATCGCAAAAAGTGGTAAAGGTAAGAGATCTCATACCATGCGGGTATTTGAAATTTATACTACATTCATATAGAAATGTATCATGCCTGTATATGTTGTTATGAGATTAGTAGCCCAAAGAAAGAAAGCACTGATGATCTTGATTATAGTAATGCATCCAATATGAAGTAGTCATGGTTAGGCCATGCATGGTATGTTTGAATGCACAAGTAATCCTGAATCGATGCAAGGTAGCAATGAGTGGATATGCATTAAAAGATTTTATAAATCTTGTAGTTATGCATTGGATGGATGCATATGAAGGGTGTGAGTAACTGATTACATAAGTATGGGTGCAAATGTTGTGATGCATTGCATGAATGCATTGAGATAGTGCATGTGATATTATGAATAACTAATGGATGAAATGATGAATTGATGAAAATTCTAGAACCATTTCAAGAGCTGTTATGAATGCAGGATAGTAAGTGCATGAAGAGGGTAGTCAGGATCAATTGGCTGCCAAAAATGCTATAGGGAAGGGCAAGGTGGTACAAATGATATGCTTGTGAAGTAAGAAGTATCTAAACCTTTCATTTAAATTACATAAATGAGGGGATTGTACCTTGTAATTTAAAGTATGATAATGATTGCATGAAGTAAACGAGTTTTGGTAGTATTGATGTGATTAACAGTTGGAAGTATTTGAATTTTATAAATTCTGAAAATGCTTCAATGATGGTTGCAACAAAGAAAAGGTTATATGCATCCAGGCTTACCAAGTGTTTGGATAATTGAAGTTCAGGTTTTAGGTAGATTGTTTGGAGCATGGCAATGAGAGTAAGACCATGAAAAATGTCAGAATCTACCATGTGAAAGAGCCAAAACTGATGAGAAGAGTCTCATGGATGTGAAAATAGTTTGTATGCATAATGGGTTGTTAAATTTGAATTTGTGAATTTCGGATTTAAGAAATTGCTGACAACTACTAATCACTATTGGCTTGCATAAGATTGTGTCAGGAGGACGCATTGTAAGTGGGTATTCATGTTATGCTAGTAAGCATGAAATTATAATGGGCATAGTGGTGCTGCTTACAAGAGACCCACAATTGAGGATCACCTCATTACCAAGCAAATCAATTTCTGTAGTAGACAGAGTTGCAAATTCCTATTGAATTGAATTACTAATGTCATTATTTGGTTATGGAACAATCAAATTTGGATTGTATTATCAGATAATGATGGACAGTTTAGCTACTTGATGAATGTGCCAAGGTTACACATTGCAGGAAGATCATGTGTGATGGCCTGCAGGAGCCAAACTTCATGGGGAGGTTTCCCTTATCTGGGAAATGGGTTTCGGGTGAAACTCCATTGGACATTTCGGAAATGTCTCATCTGCACTACATGTTTGGTAAGCAACATGAGTGAGGTGGTATAAATTATGTCGGTAAGATAGGTGTGGATACAAAATGAAAAGAGGAATTGGGACGGAAAACCGAGGGATTGTCAACTCAGAGAAGGGAGCCCCCATTCCTCCTTAACGAAGGAATACTGCATTGGCAAATGGATAAGTGTTCAGTGACCCTATCTAAGAATATGCATGTCAAATTGTTAAATTCCGTATGCAGAGCATGTTTTGATTCTATTTCCATTATGACCGATTGCTTGAGTATGAATAGGGCCTACATGGCACACACTGGAAAAGGGTGCACACTTTTCCCATGTCGGATCATGGAAGGGTTTTTCAATATTGATTACACCCTAGGGAGTGGACGCACTCCTGGTGTCTCAATACTTGATAGTGAATGATGTGAAATATGATTACAGTTTTAGAGCAATAACGCTAATGAGTTTGCTTATATTGCTTGTGTTGTCAGGCTAAACAGATGTAGCCTGGTGTTGTACACTAAATGGACAATGGCTTGGGCTCATCCTATGTTCTACTAAAGAGCACAGAGAAGGGAGTGGTTTCTTGTGTTGTATGGGGTAGTGGAATTAGAGCTCACTGTTGGAAATGAAACCTGGAGATGGTTGTTTAGTGTTGATGGCCTGATAAACCCAATGGTGTTGGCTTGGCTAATGATTGATTGTTGATATAAGTGCATGTGTTATTGTTGATGGCCTGATAAACCCAACAATGTTGGCTTGGCTGACGATTGGTTGTTGATAATAAGTGCATTTTTTATATAAGTGTATTGTTGATATAAGTGCAGGTGATTTGTTGATGGTATGATAAACCCAACTAAAGGTTGGCTTGACTGTGTAATTATTTGATGTTGTGGAAATTGTGGAAACATCACAGGGTTGGCTTGACTACTTGGAGTCTAATAAACCCAACTATTAGCTGGCTTGGTTGAGTAGCCTGATAAACCCAGTAAGTGTATTGGCTTGATTGCTGACGGCCTGATAAACCCAATTGTGTATTGGCTTGGTTGGACGGTTTGATAAACCCAACTGTAGGTTGGCTTGACTGTGCTTGATATATATAAAAGGATGTTGTGAAGTAGCCTGTGTGCTGACTTAACATCCAAGTCCATAGGCAATCCCAAGGTTTGCAATGCGAAGCAGGATCCCGTGGACCAGAGAGGAAACGCACAATACAGATAAGTATTGGATTATTCTGCAATATCTTGCTTATGAATATACATGTGTATATGATTTGGTTATGATGTTTTAAGCTCTTGTTTTAGAGATAAAAAAAACCGATGAGAATAAACTAAACATGTGAATCTATTCAATGTTTGGATATAGGTATCGCTGGGAGCGAGGACTATGAGAGCATCCTAGGGGTGCATGTTGACATGTGACTGTCCTGGAGAGCTCATAATGAGTAGTAATGAAAAAGGTGCTAGTAAGACTGTGAATGTCCTAGCAGCCGAGACAAACCATGTGGGGAGGCCCCATGGTTGAGAGGTCTGAAATAGACTGGAGACACTAAGTGTTATGACCAAGAGGGATTGGTCCAACATTCACAGTGAAGTGAAGGAGGCTGAGAGCATGAAAAGCCACAGCGGTGGTGTGGGTTCCAAGATGGAACAAGACAAAGAGGGGAAAAACTCTTGCTGTTCTCTCTTGCCTTTTGATTATATATATATATATATATATATATATATACATATACTTATGCATTGTGAAAACAAAGGATTGTTGAATGCATGTATGACTGAAAATAGAATGTGTTTATTGCTTAAAGTCAATTATGAATGTTGGAATAGTTAATTCCCTGCCCAAGAATGGACATTGAATGAGCTCATGTGCCTGTTGGGAAGGCATGAAAAACATGAAGGTATCCTTGATGAGACTTGAACTGTCATGCCAATTGGGCAATTAATTGACTAATTTTAATGCCTATATTATGCTTGGTCTGACAGAATTTCCATGGTGCATTTCACAGGTGAGAAAAATGAAATCCAGTGGTGCACATTGATCATGGCAGTCGACCAAAAGCTGTTGGAATTTGTTGGAAGCCTCCTTCAAATGATTGCCAAGACCCAAGAGAATCTTGGAGAGATGCTCAAGATACAGAAAAGGTAGAATGAGATGAACCACCAGATTTTGCAAGACTCTATTGGTTTGCAAAAGGAGGTGAAAAGCCTTATGGGAGCAATTCATAAAGGCAAATAAAGTGGATCAATGATGGGACATTCGTCCAAGCGATCCATTAAGAAACGTTCTAAGCATGAAGACTCAAAGGAAAATAAGCAGGTAAAGATGAAGTAGCTAGCAAAATGTTGGAAATGCGAAGGACATCATTACCGCTGGGACTGCCCAACGAGGGAACATAAAGAGGGTAGCAGCCACAAAGTTCCTAGACTTGGGGATGAGCCGAAAGCTGAGAACCAGCAAGAGAAGCTCATGGAAGTCGATGGGCTTGGTCCTAAAAGTTCAAGTAAATAATTGAATGTGGGAGAGATCTGCAAAATTTTGAAATTTTGAATGTGCAAATGGTATATGCATTCCTATGTATTGGAACCTTGAGGACGGTGTTATTCCAAGGGGGAGGGGATTGTAATACCATGGTTTTGACCCCGTTTGCATTAAAAGATACATGATGTATATTTTGTAATTAATTGTGGTGTGGAGCTAAAGGCAAAAACCCCACCATCGATTTGGTTGTGTATGTTTTGGCAATAGGGATCGTTGTCGATGGTATATCGTGCTATCAGGCACATTATAGTTTTGGGCATCATGTAAATATGCACATTAATTAAAATAAACCTACATCCAGCTACAACGGTGCAACGTTAAATGAAAAGGGCATGATTCCTAAGGTTCAGGGGGGGGGGGGTTGTCTAACCCGTGGGGGTCATTGGGAGTTTTCCATGTGTCAGCCACCCATTTAAACTTCTGCTGTCTGGGAGCAGTTATTGCTGAGTAGTGGTGGGTGTGGCAGGATTGTTAGTCCTTGCCCATGTTCCCACTCCACCAACGAACTCTTCCTCTTCACTCACGCTGGGGGCAGGGGAACGAACCACGATCCCATTCCTCCCACGACTCCATTCTAGCGGTGGAGTATTGCTCACCCTCATGCGAATGTCTCCCTCTCTGGACTTCCTCACGAACAACTTGGGGGGGGGGATTTCCCCATCATCTTGTTGAATCCTCATGCACAGGCCGAAAATGGGAGGGTTTTCCTCACGCAGGGGTTGGGGGATTGTGATCTCATGCGACAAGCTAGAAGAGCGGCCCGAGGGGCACGAATCTGCTGGGTATATACTTTCCCTATCAACACTAGGAATCTGTCTTCTTCCCCATCTACGGACTGTGTAAGGTTCCCATTGTTTCCTTATGGGATTGGGCTGTTGATCTTTCCCTGGTTTTGGTTGCTGCGTGTGCAAATATCTTGTGGGGTTGATGCTGAGTTGTTTTGGCTATGCTAGGGCCAAGAACAACTCTGAATCGTCTTGTTGACTTGAGATGTGTTCACCTTTTCATTTGGGTTGTCACCCTGCTGTCTTTATTTTCATCACAGAGTTGTGAACTGCTTGTTTTACTGCAGGTATGCAGTGATTGGTCTTTAGACTGTTTAGAGTAGGATTAGAGGCTAGGTATGCTTGAGAAACCTGGTGTTGGGAGCCACTCAGATAGAGTTAGAATGCTAGCTTTCTTCTCCACAACCCCTGAAGAGTATTGGAAAGGGAAGTCAGGGCCTGAGGGGTTGTGAAGTAGAGAAAGGACTAATTCCTAATGTTGGGTGTGTGGATGTCTTAGAAGTCAGATTAGCTTTGGTATAGACGTCCTTAGCTCTCCATTGAGACCACCAGCTTAGCATTTAGCCTTTCCTAGCTCCTTAACGACCTGATAAACCCAACCGTGTTAACTTGGCTGTTTTGTGTAACCTTGGCTATGTGTAAGCCTGCTTTGACCCTTATTCCTTGGGGAATCATGCCCAGCTTGGGGGTGGCAGTGTTGCTGAGAGATTGATGAGCAAGCTAGCCTATGGTTGGGTGTAACGTTGCAGTGACGTAGCTGTTTACAGGACGAGATATTTATAAGATAAGCATTCTTGTCCATTTTGCTTCTACATTTACATCTACTGTGTAATGTCTAATGAATCATGATGATGAACATGTTGATGCTGGAATGTATATGTTTGCTTCCACTGTATGTTGAGTAACCATGCATCGTTGTATGTTTTACGCATCTTAGCATGTTTGATGTTCTAAGCATTTTATATTGGCATTATATGTATGTTCATCTTCATGGGGCTATTTGCATGGAGGTTTTTGTTTGTTTGGTAGTGTCCTCTTCGCCGATCGAAGGGTTGGGGACGTTACATTACCTAATGGGTAAAAAAAAAATCATACATATTGATCATCAACCACTACAATATTTATAATCACAAACTAAGCTACAACAATCAAGGCATTTCAGGTGGATGGGTTTTCTACAACAATTTCATTTGGTTATTAAGTATAAGAAATGAATTTAGAACAAAGTTGCATATATGTTATCTAGACCTCCAACAAATGCTTCTATTGTCATTCAAGAAAGTATTCTAGTACATGGAAGTTATGTTGAACAATATACTAAGGACAACGAATTTAAAGAAGTTTATGAATCACTAATGGATGGCTATCATAATGAAGAATTGAACTATCACATCAATGACAAGTTGTTGCATCATCTTGGTAAAATATGTATTCCACAAAGTGAAAGAGTGCACGTGATAAGAGAAGATCACACTTCTCTTATTTCAGGGCATTTTGGAGTAGGTAAAACTATAGCACAATTACAAAAGTTTTGTTATTGGCCTCGAATGGATGATACAATGTCCAAATATATAAAATGTTGTGTTATGTGTGCAACAAGTAAACCAAGCAACATAAAGTTGGGCTTGTATACTCCACTTTCAGTTCCTTCTCGTTCATGGGAAAGTTTTTCAATGGATTTTGTAGGAGGGTTACCAATGTCTAGAAAGGGACATGATTAACTATATGTTGTTGTGGATCGATTCAATAAAATGTGTATACTCATGCCTTGTAAAAAGCAAATCCCAATTGAGATGACTGCTAATTTGTTCTTTCAAAATGTATTACTCCATTTTGGATTTCCTACTTCTATTATTTCTGATCAAGATTCTCGTTTTCTTGGGAAATTTTGGTCATCTTTATGGGAACTTATGGACATAAAGATGAAGAAAAGCACAACATTTCATCTACAAACCGACAGACAAACTGAAGTGGTCAACCGGGCCGTGGTACACCTTCTTCGAGGGTCACTTTTGCTAAGCATCCTAAGCTTTGGGGTGAACAGTTGCATTATGTTCAACATGCCTACAATAGAGATATACACTCTTCAACTTAGAAGTCTCCATTTGAGACATGTTTTGGGTACTTACCAAAGTCTTCTTTAGACTTTGTTTTTGGGAAAGATATAAAGGAATGTGGATAGGTTGATGCAGATAAAGCTCAAAAGTTTATTCAGTAGATTTAGTTAATTCATCAAGCAGTGCAACAACAATTGGAATCAAGTTAGGCCAAGTACAAAGAACAACATGAAAAGCATCGAATAGATCATCATTTCTAGATTGGTGATCGAGTATGGATTCATATAAGCAAATATCAACTCCAAGGTGAAGTTAGAAAGTAAATCTATCAGGTATGGACCCTTTAAATTTTTGGATAAAGTTAGTAATGATGCTTTTCAGTTAGAATTGCTTCGTTATATGCAAATGTATTCAGTTGTTAATGTGGAAAAATTGAAACAATATGAGACACCTATTATTGTAGACCAAGATGTACAAGTTCATGCACCTTTTACGGACGCGTTTGCTCCTGAGTATTTCAATGAACTTCAGAAAGATGTAATAATTGACAAGAAGGTCAAATATTCACGAAGAGGAGACATGGAGTTTCTTTGTGTGGGACTGAAAGGAATGAATCCACGCAAATCAAGGTGGCTAGAGATCAGAAGAGTGAGAGAGTTGTACCTGCACTTATTTTTTGAATGATTCCATGCTTTTGGTGGCCCAAAAGCTTTCCAGTGGGAAGGTTTGACCCATGAGGATATTCAATGGTCGATTAAAGTAGAAGTATTCAAACATCAAAATAAAGCTTATAGTGGTAAAGAACTCAACAACATATTTCCTTCAATGCTTGTTTCATGCGAAATGACCTCTGGATGCAGAAGTTGTCAAGGTTAGAAGTTTTCGATAAAAATGGTTAAAATGACAATTAATGGTTAATTTGACCAAAAAATGGTAATGTATAGTTTGTAAAAACTTGGATGAAGTCAATGGGAATCGAACCTAAGACATCCAGATAACCCTAAGGCTTCACAAAGTCATGCTAGCTAAGGTTCCCATCGTTGGTTCTAAGTAACCATAAGTTAAACCTTGTATTTGAGACCATTACCATATGTCATGCCAACAAACTATGCCACCGTTACCATATGCCACCGCAAGTTTAAAACGCAAGCCAAACCCATAATGCACCAAATATCCACATTAACAAAATAAATTAGGGTGGGGAGAGGCTCACGAGTTTGACCCCGGGACCTCTGCCCTGTATAACCCACGCACTACCAATACACCACCGCATTGATCCTTGATAAGGATTGGGAGGATATAGTTAATAGTTTGAAAAAAAATTGTAACATAAAATTGGGCGCATGGCTCTCCAACTGTGAAACCCTTAACCGCTCTAAAACCTTATAAAAACCAGTACTAAAGCCATGAAAAAGTGCAGTTCGATGCCTAGTTTTGGCACATTTACCAAGGAAGGTACATGCAATCATTGTGCACAAATATCAAGGTGGGGTATAGTTCGTACATGTCATACATGGGTAGTTCTCGATTTGCATGCTAGAGGAGGCCTCAGACAAACTTGGTCGAGTTTATATTCATTTTCTTGAAATTTTGAGAGGATCACAGTGGTGCTATCTGTTTTTGCTAGTGAGTGACAGAAAATAGAAGTGATTCCAAAAACCCATTATTGTAAGATTTGAAGACGTAATAAGATCGACCTTCCCATTGGAAGTGGCCTGGAGACGTAGCCTAGGAGGGGTGAACTCCGTTACTAGCTCTTGTCTATAATTTTCATGGTTTGATTTCTATTTATTTGCTTATGTGTGGATGTTTAATCATTTAAATTTCAGTTTTTAAAGCATGTTTATGAGTATTTAACACTATATTTCACATACAAATTTTGGTTAGAAAGATCCTTAAATTTCATATCAAATCGTCTTTGGGTTAGTGCCACGGTTACTCCATAATCAAAATCACTTAAAATCATTTTTGTTCTATTTTCTTGTCAATGATGGGGGAAACATCATGGCCCTCCTTCAATGATTCTATTCCCATCGATACCATCACATAATAAGGAAATTAGTATTAGAAACTAGTTAGTACCTTGAAGTCTGCATGCCTTGATGACATGTTTCCTCGCTTTCGGTAGTAGGCTTCCATCATTGGCCTATGATTAAAAGATTCTATTGATTGTTCGATTTCAACTCATCTATTCACATTTGGAGGATGTACAAGGGTACCTTGGGAATCATTGACATCAATGGTGATTTCCCTTGCACTTTTTATCGGTATACATCAACGACTGGTAATAAAATGGTTTCTACTATGTTTGACATCAGGAAATCTATTCACATGGATAGAATCGTATTATTCAAGATTGGGATGAATACCCTGGTGTTTAGGCATTCTCTTGAATAGTTGCCTCTTCCCAAGTTGCGATGGAGATTTTGTGATTGAGTCACTACATAGATCCACAATGTATGTCTGGTGGCTATGCTCAAGTTTGAGTCACGATGACATAAATCTACAATGTATGTCTGATAGTATGTCTAAATTTGAGTCTTGTTCATCATGGATCTACAGTGTATGTTGGTAGCCACGACCTAGTCATTTAAACATGGATCTGTAATGTATTGGTCGACAACCATGTCTTGAGTTAGTGAGAGTACATAGCTCAGAGTATATGGCATTGTAAAATGTCTTCGACTGATAGTATTTTGCCTTATCCTCCAAACTACATCTATCTAAGTCTTTCACCTATCATATTCCTCTAGATTCATAGTTTAGGGGGCAATCCGTTACACCAAATTATTGTCATTTTCCCTAAATCCCTAGAGTACATATTCCAAAGGAATATTTGAAGGGATTTTGCCTTGTTAGAAGCTCATTTCTAGGAGCACCGACACACCTTTCCTCTTGACATAAGGCGTCAACCTAGGCTGATGTTGGTTACTAGTGGGAAAAAGGCGTTGATGAAACTACTTTCCTTTGTGCAAGGAGCTCGTCCATTCCTGACGCATCTTGCTAGTGTGCAAAGATCGTCGTTCATTCCTAACGCCTCTTGCTAGTGTGCAAAGAGCCTCAACGCTCAATAAAAGGAATAATAGGAGTTTCAATAGCTTTATAGAAGAAATCCCTTGTGGAGGCTTATCCCGACCGATTAGTTTAGGTGGAAATCGAGCCCCTAACCCCTATGGATGATCCCTCAACTTCCTTCAAGTAAATCTCAACCCATTTGATCTCCTTTTGGACTCTAAATGTAAACTTACCTTAATGGTTTAGGGAGGACTAGAAAACACCTTTACACTATTGAAATTCTTCTAGGAGTGAGAGGCAAAGAAATTGGAGTTTGAGGGTGAAATATTTGTGGGGAGAAGCCTAACGTCAAGGAAATTTGGTTGTAATTCTTTCCTCATTCACATTAATACAAATATGTTTTTCCTTTCCCATAAATAATGTGTAATGTTATTTATTGCTTTTCTCCTTGATCATTAGCATAGATCTATCAAATTATCTTGTTGCTTTTATTCTTGTTTCTTTTTTTTCAGCAGAAAAAATGCCAGACTTTTTTATTCATAGAGAATCAAAAGTCATCATATATATGGAAGCCTCACAAATACAGGCTTCAATGCTATGAATAGACCAAAGGGGATCCCACAGCGCTCCAACAAATGACACATCCAACTCGAAGAGATACATAAGATCTGAGAATGAGATCATAAGGTAAAGTAAGGTGCCCTCATGGTTTAAGCATCAAGACAGATACCCAAGAATATTCCTTCAATGAACAGTTCCAAAGACAAGTAGGATAGATAAGCAGTCTAATAAATCAGTGAGCATAGTCAGAAAGCCAAGAGTCTTGACCCAAGAATGCTCACGATCTAGTAACAACAAGATACTGAAAATATGCCAAATAAGAAGGACAGAGTCCAGCAAAAAGCTCAAAAGAGCTTGAAATTTCCATGATTAGAGATCATTCCATCAATAGATTCCAAGAAGATACCACAACTAGGATCCAAAAAAAGAGCCTTCTTGGAGAGACTGTCGGCCTGTTGATTATGCTCACGATATATATGACTGAGGGTCATATGAGGGAAACAGGGAGAAAGAGATCTAGTATCCTCACACCAATGCTTTAGACCAGGTGTATCCAGAGAGGACCGTCTGTTTTCCCAGTTGATAATGATGAGAGAGTCACCAAAAGTGGAATGAAGTGGGATCCCCAATAGTTTAGACAAAGCAAGGACAAGCCAAAGAGCTAGTAGTTCAGCTCTTATGTTTGTACTTTTTCCACAACCAAGAGAGAAGCTGAGGAAATGAGAGACTGAAATATGCAACACAAAGCCAGCTCCTCCACGATCTTCTGCTGCTGCCCCATCAAAAATGCCACATGGGAAAGTGAGCTTGGGGTATTGTCCAAAATTTTTGATCTTGATCTTTTGTGCTGGTACAGGATAGAGAGCACATAGATCTTGTACCTGGTGAGTAATAGCAGAGAAGGAGAGCACCTTGTTTTCGAAAAGGCATAAGTTTCTGTGCCTCCATAAACTCCAAAATATCAAGAGAGATAAGTATCTGAATTCAGAGTGTGCCGAAGTAGATTCAAACTAGAGTTCCAGGTAAGATCTGACCGAACAAGATATAAGGTGTGGAAGACCCTTCTGCTCAATGAAAAACAGAAAAACACTAGTAGATACTGGACATTCTAAGAAAAGGTGTTGAACAGTATCTTCATTCTTCATGCAGAGGGAGCAAAAACCTGGACCCTGCCAGCCGCGCCTTTGAAGGTTATCCCATGTAAGTACACGGTCCTTTGTATATTTTGTAGGTATCTCTTCTTCACAATTGGATCACAAAAATATTCGAGAAGGAAAGGATAACCTTTAGAAAAAAGGTATAAAAGCTTTATATTCAAGTAGTTTGATGACCTAGAGAAAGGTTTCATATCTGTACTTGTTTTGTTCTAGATCTAAACCATTTAGACTAGGGAAATAATTATTGTCTACACTAACCGCATTTTTCCAATACCACTGTAATGAGTGCTAAAATATCACAAGTATACTAAACTCAGGCGATAACTGTCTCCAAACCCTCACTCGAGGGCTGTAACTTTCTCTCCTAAATGATTTTACGTAGGTGTTTCATTTATACGTTCATTCGTGGACATCTCCATTAAGAGGTAATTTTGTACACACTAATATAGCATACGTTGTCATGAATAATAACTTTAAGATAAAATAATCATATTTATGTATTGTTTACTTTGAAATAGATACCCCAAAAGCTTCCCAAGCGAGCTCATAATTTCTCTCTATACTACGACATTAACCATATGTTCACATTGATAGGCACCACAAGAACACCAAGTAAAAGAAGAATGGGTAGACTTTATAAAGTAGTGGATATAATATTTTATCTCTTAACCCGACCTTCTATGCCTTTACGGCCAACCCAAGAATGATATTATGCACACACAAAGAGAAAAATCCAGATCGAGTTGAAAACAAAGCATGAGCGCTATTCTGCAGTAGTGTAAGACAATATTTGCAAGAGCTTCTTAGGTAGTCTAATTTTTAAAAGAAAACATATTCATTTATCCTATAGTATGATATAAAATACTATATTATTTGATTTATTCAACCTATCCTCATTTACTTACACTTAATATGTTAAAAGTGCCAATTGGTAAAAATTACCCTGTTGTGGGTAATTTTGTATATCTACACAAAAAGACCATGTACAAACTTATAGGAAGCTCCAAATTGATGATTCAAAAATTTAAGTGTTTATTTTATCATTCCCCTCATTTCAACATTACCACATTCTCATTTTTATCCCTAAAAAAATCACCTATGCAAAGCCACTCTAGATCTACCTTGTAACACAAACATTTTGTGTTGATTGTCTTTGATGTTGGGTAGAAACTAAGTAATCCATATTGAAGCTTCCAAAACGGTCTACAAACTATCCAATCCAAATGTAGCAAATAAGGTTAAGTTTCTTATTGTTCGCTTTAAAATTATAATTTTTAAGGGGTGTTGTACATTACATCAAGCTTTATTTGTTTCCATGTTTACCATATTTAGTCTTCAACATATTTATTAATTGTTGTAAATTTGACATTAAGGATAATGATGCTATTGGTTTGGATTTTGAACTAACACATGATCCATTCATGTCACACATTTGTTGATTCATAGGAAATTATGCTGGCATTAGTCAATTTCAAGCATCAACGACCATATATCCTGGAGCACATGCCCACCTTCTTTAACCACATGAAGAATTGATGAGAAAAAATAAGTTTTGTAGTTATTATTACTATAATGGTTAAGGAATTTCAAATTTTCAATGTTGAGGACCATTACTTGAAACTAGTTCATATTTGTGAAATTCAATCACAACAATCTTAAGACTAATACACATCTTACAGAAGATTCAAGACAATTTTAAACATGAAATGACATTAACAGTGCTGCAATTAGAGGTTGCAGCTGTATATTATCTATAATAGAATAATCAAAGATGATACAATGTCATACAACTTGCATGAATACAAGACAATTTGAATTCCTTGGAGGTCATTCAAATTGGATAGATGAGAGTAGCTTAATTGTCCGTTAGAGACACTAAACACACTAGTTAACCACTAATCAAGCCATGATTGGCTCTAACTGAGTCCCAACTGAATCAGAGTGCAATAATGTCTGAGTATAACCAAATAGAACTCAACTGCATGTCAATCAGTAGGTGGGGGTGCATATCTAACTCAAGTCAGCTTCGATGAAGTGAACTGAACTGAAACTAGTCACCAAAAGTTGTTGGAGGTGCCTTAATTCACTCTAGTTAACCCAAATCAGCCCAAAATAAACAATGAGATGAGGAATGCACCTTTCCAACTAAGCTTAACTGATTGTTAGGTGAAACAAAAATTAGTTAGCTAATTGGTGCTCTTATGACAAGCAGATCACCCCATATTTGCTCCCTGATTAAAGGAGGAAGCCTAGTTAGCCTCTTTGATTAAAGGAGAAGGATTAGTTGACCTCCCTGACTGAAGGAGGGCATGGGTGTGTTGATGCTGATGCCAGGAGTGTGTTGGTGTGCTGATGCCGATGTCAATTTGAGTCAATTATGTTAGAATATAATCCGTAGGGATTATATATTGTAAATAAATAAATAGTAGGAAGCCGAAAAGGCTGGGCGGAAGGTGAAACACAACCGTCATGTCATTTGTATAAATATATGCATTGGCATTGGAATAATATTGAATCGGGAGTTATACCTATCAGTGGTATCAGAGCTTGGCTATTTTCCATAACTCCTGCCTGCTGCATTTCAGTCCTGGCATTCTGCTTGCTAGTCCATTGCCAGTCTGCTTCTCCTCCAGTCTATCTCTTTATACGTTTTTTTCTTATATCTTGGGCACCAAAAATTCTGTGTGATACCTAACCCTAATTCTGCATTGAAGGAGCTATTGGTTTTCCTCACGAGGAAACGATATAGCTTCACGAAAATCTTAAGGTAAATATCATCGCTCTTGGGAGCGGTGCGACTATGTGACAGTCATCAACCACTTGCCCGTGCTCCAGTATATTGAGCAAACTTCAAGATAACACGCTGACCATATGGCCTTGTAGACTGGACAATAATACCCTGTGGTTTTTCAATTGCAACAATCACCCTTGCAGCAAGCTGAAGCTTTTCCCAAGTCTTACCTAAATTGATGATGAATATCCCATCAGAACGCCTCTTGTACACATAACGCTCCATCTGAAAATCGCAGTTCTTGGTGCCGAGATGAACATCGGCAGCAATCATCATCTGAATGTTCGCCTCCTTCTGAGACCAAAACCCTAATTTGTGCCCTAATTTCTCTCATGATTGATATCTTTGACTGCATGTATGCTGCGTTAAGTGTTGAATTGCTGTGACCTGAAATTGATCGTGAAGAGCTGCCTGCTGCGTGCGTTGAGTATATCTGCTGGTTGGAGACTGCATTGTGCTTAGCTACGTATTGGAGAGAGTGTGCTTCGCTGCGTATTAGAGAGAGTTGATATTCTTTCAGAAGGCGCTGTGTGGAGCTACGTCTTGAGTCTATCAATACCTAGAGTCATTTCATTTGGATATGAGACCTTTACTGCGACTGAAGACCGAGTTGAATACTGCTTCTAGAGTGTGAAACTTAGCTCGTATTCTGCAACATGAAGACCAACGTGAAGACCATCCTGGAGGTTTCGACCCTTCCCGCGGCCTCTCATTTGTCCAAACTCAAACTTCTCTCGTTGAAGACTGAAGACTGATATAATGCGTGCATATTGCGTTGAAGACTGAAGACTGATATATTGCGGAAGATTGATATATTATGTTGTGACCGATATGTCATATATTGTGTTGTGATTGATATATATCATATATTGAAGACTAATTACTGCGCTGGAGAAATATGTATGCTGCTTGTGACTGATATTTGATGCGGCCTGTGATTGTATATGCTGCGGCCTGTGATTGTATAGACTGCGTTGATGACTGCATTGTGATATATGAGACCATTGAAGACATTCACTATGCCGTGATTTCTGCGAGCTATGAGCGTGGAGGTAAAACGTTTTCGTTCATTGAAATACAAAAACCCTGATTTTTTCCCTAATATTTTGCATTGAAGAGTGAAATAGTCTGCAAAATTTCTCATGCGAGTGGCCTCTCGTGGTTCGAGTTTGTAAGAGTTGTGACTGGTATTTTCATATGGTTGATATGTATTGAAGATGCCCATGACTGCTTTATTAAATCTTTGAGTTAGAATGTATGTGAGTGCTGGTT
>LPNX010409434.1:0-105752 GCA_001517045.1 Pseudotsuga menziesii | reverse complement strand
GATTCAACAACAGAAGCAGAATATGTGGCTGCAGCGGAAGCAACGAAAGAAATAGTATGGCTCAGGAAGATACTTGAAGATTTGCAAGAAAAACAAGAGGACTCTACACCATTATTAATCAACAATACTTCTGCAATCAAGCTGGCTAAGAATCCTGGATTCCATGATCGAACCAAATACATAAACACAAAGTATCATTTGATTCGACATCATGTAGAGGCCAAGACAGTCCATCTTCGACATTGTTCCACAAATGATCAAATTGCAGACATCTTCACCAAAGCGCTTGGACGAGAAAAGTTTGAAAAATTCAGAAACATGCTCGGACTTACAAACACCCCTCCGGATTAAGAGGGGGATTGTTAGAATATAATCCGTAGGGATTATATATTGTAAATAAATAAATAGTAGGAAGCTGAAAAGGCTGGGAAAAAGGTGAAACACAACCGTCATATCATTTGTATAAATATATGCATTGGCATTGGAATAATATTGAATCGGGATTTATACCTATCAAATTAACTTAGGATAATGGGTAATTAGGGAAAAATTGACTAAATAGGTGCATGGGTTGGATAATGACTCCAACACCCCCATTAAAATATAATCATGTGGAGGAGTAAAAATAAAATTTTAGGGTCCCAACAACAAAGGCCATAGGTCACCCTGTAAAAAAAGTAACCCTAAAATGCTCAAAATAAAATGCTAAGTGATGAAAGAGGGAAAACCCAATCGGAAAACCCCCCTCAAGCTGAACATTGAAGAAGTAACTTTCTTCACCCTAATGAACTCAACCCCAACATTTAACGAAGGTAAGTGAACTTTTTCTCAGTAAAGTTCTTGGTGAAAATATCTGCAATCTGCTCATCTGTAGGGAAGTATTGTAGAACAATTGTCCTGTCATGCACCAACTCCCTGATGTAGTGCATGTCGATCTCAACATGTTTGGTCCTTTGTCGTTGAACTGGACCTGTGAATATCTTGATATCACTTTGGTTGTTGCAAAATATGACTGTGGATAAATCACTACCAATATCAAACTCTGAAAGCCTATGCCTTGTAGCCAAACTGCTTGGATGCAAGCATTCACTGCTCCCCTGTACTCGGCCTCTGTTGAAGACAATGCAATGGAAGCTTGCTTTTTGTTGGACCACCGAATGGGGCCACCACCAAAAATAAAAGCATACCCATAAGTGGACTTCTGATCTATGGAATCCCCTGCCCAATATGAATTTGTAAAACCGACCAATTCTAGCTCAAAATCTGCAGTACAGTGAATGCCGTAGGATCTAGTGCCTTGAATGTACTGAAGGATCCTCTTGGATGACTTCCAATGGAGCTCATGAGGATGTTGCATATATATTGATACAACATTCATGACATAACAAATATCAGGCCTTGAATGTGTCAAGTACAGCAAGCTTCCGATCAACTGACGCTAAATAGTGGAATCCATGGGTGGAGTGGATTTTCCCTCTTCAAGACTGAGTCCTGAGAGGAAAGGAAATGGTGAAACCTTACAATCAGCCATGTTAAAATTAATTAACAGGTCTGAAACATATTTTTACCAAGTTACCATTATCCCATCAAAGTCTTGTGTGATTTCAAGCCCGAGAAACATTTTCAGCAGGACCAAATCACTCATTTCGAAAGCATCATGAAGAGCAATTTTTATAAAGGCAATCAAAGAAAGTGTGCTTCCTGTTATAAAAATATCATCAACATATAATACTATGATCACAATATTACCATTATACTAATGCAAATATACATTAGGATCAAATGTGCATCTCTGGAATTTTTGTGAGAGTAGAAAGGAATCCATTTTGGCATACCAAGATCTTAGGGTCTGTTTCAACCCATATAATGATTTCTGCAACTTACACACCAAGGAAGGATCTGATGTATATCCTTCGGGATTCTTCATGTATATATCCTCATTTATGTCTCCATGAATAAAAACACTCTTGACATCCATGTGATGCACCTCCCAGTGCTTGGATGCGGCGATGGCCAAAACTAGTCTTATGGAATCCATCTTTGCCACCGGTGCAAATGTCTCATGATAGTCCAATCCTTGGATTTGGTAGAACCCTTTTGCAACCAATATTTATTTTTATTTGCAGGTTTTTCTATCTACAACAACCTTTGTCCGATACACCCACTTGCATTGAACTAATTTCCTCCCAGGTGGAAGGGAAACTAGCTCCCAAGTTGCATTTTTTCGAAGAGAATTGAACTCTTCATCCATAGAAGATTTCCATCTTGGATCATTCTGAGCATGGTAGTAGGACTTGGGATAAGACCCAATTATCATATAATAGGCCTCATATATCAATGAATCATGACAATAGAGATAGATACATGCTCTTTGAAAACCAGACCAGGTTCTTCTTGGATCAACAGGATTTCCAATGTTTGTCCCGACAAAAGAGAGTGTCTTTTTGGCCCAAGTTGGGAGATGAGTTGACACACCAAAATATGATTATGAACCTAATAAAATTTTCTCATTGATATCAGACATGAGATATGCAATATCATAGCATTCACTCCCATTTTCATCATCTAGATAATCAACAGAACATGAGGGAATTTCAGCAGTGTTTTCCTCGACTAGTTCTACCTCTTGGAGAGGTTCTTCAAAATAGACACTTCTCTCAATGAATATCTGTTTGGTTCTGATATTGAAAAGTTTGAATCCCTTTTATTCTTCTAGATATCCAACTAACAAACATTCATTACTTTACGTTTGCAAATATTTCCTCTTGTAAAGCAAAATCCGAGCGCATGTAGTGGACCCAAAAACCTTGAAATTTGACACATCCGATTTGTGTCCAAAATAGGCTTCGAAAGGAGTCTTTCCTTTCCCGGAAGAGTGAGGGACTCTGTTCTAAATGTGAGAAGCAACATTCATAGCCTCAACCCATAGGTTTGCATCCAAACCTTGGGCTTCTAGCAAGCAGGTAGTCATCTCTATGAGGGCCCAATTTTTCCTTTCCGCTACACCATTTTGTTGGGGTGTGTAGGGAATGGAGTGCTGGATTTGGATCCCACTATAAGCACATATTTGCAGCAATTTAGACTTGATATAATCTCCTCCATTATAATATCTGAGAGACTTTATCTTCCTCCTAGATGCATTCTCAACCAATGCTTTAAACTCAATGAAGCTTTCCAAAACTTCAGATTTTTTCTTTAGGAAGAAAACCCAAGTGTATTTAAAAAGTCATCGATGAAGGTGAGTACATACCATGAACCACTCATGGATGCTGTAGGAATGGGTGTGCTGATATTAGAATGAATTAGCCCCAAAATAATTTTTGCATGACTTTCCTTTCCCCGATCAAACTTGTGCTCAGGGTGTTTGTCGACAATGGAACCTTTATAAATTCAATTGGAAGTTTTGATGGTTGGGATGCCTTCAACCATGGAATGTTTCTAAAGTTTCTGCAAGTATTTGAAGTTCAAATGACCAAATATTTCATTCCATAGCCTACTGACCTCATTACCATGAGTCAGAAGAGCGGTGGGTTTTGCATCCGCCACAAACTTGGAAAAATCATAGGCCTTAGCATGGTGGTTTGCTATGCCTATTGTAACGAGCTTCCCTGATTAAATGTAGGTGATTTCAACATCATTTGGGTTGAAAGTAACTCTCTTTGGCACTCTGGTGTGTGTCATTTGATATACACTCAATAGATTGGAGGCCAAGGAGGGTACATACAGAACATCAAAAAGGCTGACATGTTCAAGTTTTACAATACCTTTGCCTTTCGAAATGATCTGAGAATCATCTCTCATGTGGATGAGAATGATTTTTTCGGTGTCTAGGGATGAGAAGGATTCTTTTATTTCCATCATATGGTTCAAAGCACCAGAGTCTATGAGGAGAGATCTAGGATTCAAAGTGCTTTCCATGAGGGCATGTCCTCTTTTTGGTTGGATGTATCGATCATAATTATCTCTCTTCTGAACACTCTCCAAAAGATTGATATTGTTACTCTCAAGGAGAAGATTCATCTCATCAAGATTTTTCTTCATGCAGGCATGTTCAGGGTGAAATCCCTTCCCGCAATAGGAATACTTGAGTTTTTATTTGCCTTGGTTTCCTTTGTTCTTGTGTTTCTTTGAGCCAGAAGGCTCTTCTTGCTACTGGTTCTTATCCTTTGGCTTCAGAGCATCAAACTTATTCTTTTGATTCTTCTTCTTTCCTTTACCCTTCGCATATTTGGGCTGTGAAGCAAACAATGCTTGATCTTTGGAGGATCTGATGATCCCCATCTGCATAAGATTGTCATGCTTGTTTATGAGGGACTCAATGAAGGCATTGAGAGATGGAATTTTCCAATTCGGGGTTGTTAGCTTCCCGGTATGGAACGTGGAAACAAATACCGAGTAATCCAATCCAAATCTTGAAAGAATGGAGAGAATGAGCTGATCATCCTCTTTCTCCACTTCACACTGCTTCAATTGGAGCACTAGGTGCTTGAATTTGGTGAAGAATTCATTGAGAGTTTCGAAATTGCTTGGGTGAAGAGAAATAAGATCGTTCTCTAGCCGATAAATCCTCATGTCATCCTGCTTATCAAAGAGATCAACAATTTTATCCCAAATTTCCTTCAGATTCTTCAATCCAGTGACATGGAAATGAATATGTTAGGAAATCGACAGGCACAAAAACCTAAAAGTTTCATCAATATTGTTCTAGTATCTAGCTTTGTCCACAACATGGTTTGGTTCTATTTCAGTGTCCATTGTGACTCTGTAGAGTCTCTTGGCACACAGTTCAATCTCCATGTCTGCCTTCCATTGGTGGTAATTGAAAGGAGTGAGAGGATCCACGGTAGAAGCCACTTTTCTACTGTAGCGAATGCAATAGAAGTCTTTCAAAAAACCTGCAAAACCACAAAAAGGGCACCCTAAGGTCAAGCAACCTGCACTTTTCAGGTTTTCATCACACCCAACTTAGTCAATCAAGCAATCTTGATCAACAATTCCTTTGCTTAGGACTTATGTGGTAAACATTCGGCTTTTGGTGTAGTGCTGGAATTTTTGAGCTTTTTTTGCTCAAATTGCATGCTAGATCTGTCAAAAATATTGTTTTTGAAGAAGAGCTTTGTACTGCCGGGGCTTTGATACCATGTGAAATTCAGTCACAACAATCTTAAGAGTAAAGCAGATCTTACAGAAGATTCAAGACAATTTTACACATGAAATGACATTAATAGTGCTACAATTAAAGGTTGCAGCTGTATGTTATCAATAATAGAATAATAAAAGATGATACAATGTCATACAACTTGCATGAATGCAAGACAATTCGAATTCCTTGGAGGTCATTCAAATTGGATAGATGAGAGTAGCTTAACTGTCCATTAGCCACACTGAACACACCGTTTAACCACTAATCAAGCCATGATTAACTCTAACTAAGTACTAACTGAATAAGAGTGCAATAATGATAGAGTCTAACTGAAGAGAACTCAACTGCATGTCAATCAGTAGGTGGGGGCGCATATCTAACTCAAGTCAGCTTCGATGAAGTGAACTGAACTGAAACTAGTCACCAGAAGTTGTTGGAGGCACCTTAATTCACTCTAGTTAACCCAAATCATCCCAAAATAGACAATGAGATGAGTAAGGTGCCTTTCCAACTCAACTTAACTGATTGTTAGGTGAAACAACAATCAATTAGCTAATTGGTGCACTTATGACAAGCATATCACCCCGAATTTACTCCCTGATTGAAGGAGGAAGCCTAGTTAGACTCCTTGATTGAATGAGAAGGCTTAGTTGGCCTCCCTAATTGAAGGAGGACGTGGGTGTGCTGATGTTGATGTTGGGAGTGTGCTGGTGTGCTGATGCTAATGTCAGGAGTGTGCTGGTGTGCTGATGCTGATGTCAATTTGAGTCAATTAACTTAGGATAGTGGGTATTTAGGCCAAAATTGACCAAATAGGTGTGTGGGTCAACAATATTATCCTCCAAATGTTTGAGTTAACAATTAACACAACTAAATATAATTCTTTATTTTTAGAAACAACCAATTGAATTACTCAAAAGTGAATTAGGCTCTAAGATGTTTCTAAAGGTTTGATACATGATTTGATGGAATTAAATCACATAATAAACACTTTTCTCCGATTGATCCAAACTTCTATACTATTGATTCTTGAAAGATGTTTGAAATTGCATAATATGTTCATACTAAATGAAATAAATTTGAAGAGTTTTATTTTTTATTTATAATAGATTATCTTCTTACAAAATAAGACGCAACATGCAACCTGATAAAAATTTAAAACCACATTTATTCCACTCAATAAGATATTTTAATCTGGCCATAATTGGAAACGCTAGAATTCCATACATAACCACACACTTGAACATAGGTCTAAGTCACTATAGATCAATAGTTTATGACACATTAATGCATGGGGCAATAAACAATAAAATTAGCTTCAAAGAATCTACAAATCATTTTTTTCTCCCAATCATATGACTTATCCAACATTCACTCTTTACACCCAAAAATAAAATTACCAAAGAAGTAACTATTTCCTATTATTTTGCACATTGATTTAGGAACAAATAATCAATCTCATCAAGAAATAATCAACAAATAACTCATAAATGGTGTTAATCGGAACCGGAATTGGTTTCCTCCCTGTATATTTAATAAACAATGAATGGTTACAATAACAATGTCAAGCAATAGCTTGAATCAATGAGGAATTCGAATACCTAAGGAGGCAATTCGAAATCAATGAGTGAGTCTGGCTTAACTGACTATAAGCCATTGGTTCACACTCAGTTAACCACTTGACCAAAACCCTAATTGACTCACCAAACCCTAACTGAAGTCGGAGTGCAATAAATGACTGAATCTCAACTGAAGGAGATCAAACACATGTCAAGTGCTAGTGCTCCATGACTTCAATGAACCCTGATGAGGTTATTTGAAGCTGAACTGATCATCAGAAGTTGGTGGAGGCACCCCTGTTGAGTCCAGATCATTAAATAATATTAAATAATCGCCTTAATTGACTGGTTGAACTGATTGTAACCACCAGCTAGCAATTAGGTGCATTAATGTCACTCAGATCACCCCCGGAGTGCTCTAGTTAGCCTCCTTGACTGTAGGAGAAGGATAAGTTAGCCTCCTTGACTGTAGGTAGGCATGGGTGTGATTGGATGATGGCAATTAATGCTCCATTGATGTCAATTAATGTCAATTATACTTAGGATAGTGGTTTAACTAGGCCAATTTGACCAAAAAGAGTGTGTATGATGGTAAATGTCTCCAACACCCCCCCTTAAGCTATACTCAGGAAGAGTTAGAAAACATAGATGCACAAAAATTCTAGGGCCCCAACAACTAAGGCCATAGGTCACCCTGTACAATGATGAAACTGAAACAATGCTCAAAACAAACTAAGTGAGGAAAAGAGGGAAAATCCAGTGGGAAACCCCCCCCTCAAGCTGAACACTGAAAGTAGTTTGAATCACCCTAATTAACTCACCCCCAATAGTGAATGGAGGTAAGTGAACTTCTTTTCTGAAAATATCTTGGTGAAGATGTCTGCAATCTGCTCATCAGTCAGGCAGTATTGCAGAATGATGGTCCTGTCATGCACTAGCTCCCTGATGTAGTGCATGTGAATCTCTGCATGCTTGGTCCTCTGCTTGGTAAATGGATCCGTGGATATCTTAATAGCACTCTGGTTGTCACAAAAGAGGACAGTGGACAAAGTACTACCAAGATCAAACTCTGAAAGAATGCCTTGCAACCAAACTGCTTGGATGCAAGCATTCATCGCTCCCCGATACTCGACCTCTGCTGAAGATAGTGCTATGGCAGCCTAATTTTTGCTTGACCAGCAAATACGGCCACCACCAAACATGAATACATATCCAGAAGTTGACTTCCAATCAATAGAATCACCCACCCAATCGGAATCTGTGTATCCAACCAGCTCTAGCTCGGAGTCCGCAGCATAGTGAATGCCGTAGGTCCTAGTTCCTTGAATATACTGGAGGATCCTCTTGGCTGCCTTCTAATGAATATCATGAGGCTACTACATGTATCTTGATACAACATTAATGGCATAACAAATATCAGGCCTAGAATGTGTCAAGTACAACAAGCTACCAATCAGCTGTCGATAGATAGTGCAGTCCATGGGAGGTGTGTGTTTTCCTTCTTCAAGGTTGATCCTTGAAAGGAAAGGGAATGGTGCAGGCCTACATTCAGCCATGTTAAACTTTAATAATAGGTATGAAGTGTATTTTGACTGAGTGACCATAATCCCATCAGAATTTTGCTTGATTTTGAGCCCCAAAAATTGTTTTAGAAGCCCCAAATCACTCATTTCAAAGACATTGTGGAGAGCAGTTTTGATGGCTGAAATGGAGGCAATTGTGCTACCTGTGATGAGTAAGTCATCAAAATATAAAACAATGATAATTAGATGACCATCATGCTGCTGTAAATGCACATTTGGATCTGATCTACATCTCTGAAAGTTTTGCAAGAGAAGGAAGGCATCCATCTTGGAATACCACTCTCTTGGGGCCTGTTTTAACCCGTATAGTGACTTCTTTAGCTTGCAAACCAAAGATGGATCAGTGATGTAGCCCTTAGGCTGCTTCATGTATATCTCTCCATGAAGATCTCCATGCAGAAAGGATGACTTAACATCCATGTGATGCACCTCTCAGTGCTTGGATGCTGAAATAGCCAAAACAAGGCGGATGGAGTCCATTTTTGCAACCGGTGCAAAGGTCTCATGGTAGTCCACTCCTTGGATCTGAGAGAAACCTTTTACTACCAGCCTTGCCTTATATTTGTAGGTGCTTCCATCAGCAGCAACCTTTTTCTGAAACACCCACTTGCATTGAACCAAAGAGAAACTAGCTTCCAAGTAGTGTTTTTCTGAAGAGAATTCATCTCTTCATCCATGGCAACTTGCCATCTCGGATCATTTTGAGCATGGTAGTAGGATTTTGGATCTGAAATAATCATCAAATAGCAATTTTAGGACAACAAATTATCAAAACAAGAGAGCGCAATACCTGCTCTTTGGAAATCAGACCGGGTTCTCCTTGGATCATCCGAATTTCCAATGTTGTCTCCTGCGGAGGAGAGTGTCTGTTGGGCCCATGTAGGAAGATGATTTTACACTTTAGGTTCTGATTCAGCATCTGATGATTGCTGCACACTGATATCAGAAATCAGAGGATCCAAATCAGGGTCTTCACCCCCAATTTCATCATCCAAATATTCAGTAGAATAGGAAGGAAATTCAACAGTTTTCTCCTTCACTAGTTCCACCTCCTGAAGAGGCTCATCGAACTTGACACTTCTCTTGATGATGATATGTTTGGACTTGATATCCAGCAGCTTGAATCCTTTAGATTCATCAGGATACCCAATAAACATACATTCTATGATTTGCGGTTGCAAATCCCTTCTTTTATCAAGCGGAATCCGGGCCCATGCAGTGGACCCAAACACCCGTAGGTTCGACACATCCGGCTTGTGTCCGAAGTATGCTTCGAAAGGAGTCTTTCCTTTCATGGATGAGTGTGGTACCCTTTTCTGAATGTATGCTGCAGCATGCATGGCTTCGGCCCACAAATTTGCAGCAATCTTCTTTGACTCCAACATACAGGTGGTCATCTCCTTGAGAGACCGGTTCTTCCTTTCCACTACTTCGTTCTGCTGGGGAGTGTAGGGAATTGAATGCTGGACCTGAATACCACTTTGGGAGCATATGTACAGCAACTCATTACTGAAATACTCCCTTCCATTATTGGATCTCAAGATCTTGATCTTAATCCCATTGGCATTTTCTATCAAGGCCTTCAATTTAGAAAATTTTTCACATACTTCTGATTTCTTTTTGAGAAAGAAAACCCATGTATACCTTGAAAAATCATCAATAAAAGTAAGGAGGTACCTTGATCCATTCATGGATGTGACAGGCATCGGACCGCTGATATCAGAATGTATCAGCCCCAATATGCTTGTAGCTCGGTTTGCCTTCCCTCGATCGAACTTGTGCTCAGGGTGTTTTCCAATCACATAGCCCTTGCAGACTCCCGTGGTTGCCTTGATGACCAGGAGGCCTTCAACCATGGAGTCTTTATGTAATTGCTGCAAATATTTGAAATTAAGATGGCCAAACCTCTCATGCCATAGCCTACTAACCTCATTTCCATGAGTTAGCAGAGTAGTGGGCTTTGCATCTGCAACAAAGTGAGAGAACTCATAGGCTTTTGCATGATGATTTACAAGGCCTTTCGCAATGAGTTTCCCGGATGCAATTTGTGTTATCTCAACATCATTTGGGCTAAAAGAGACTGTCTTAGGCATTCCTGTATGTGTCATCTGATAGACACTAAGGAGATTTGCTGCTAGAGACAGTACATACAAAACATTAGAGAAAAAACCATTTTCAAGATCTACAGTACCTTGTCCTTCGGAAATGATGGTGGAGTCATCTCCCATGTGGATGGGGATGGATTTGCCGGTCTGCAAGGATGAAAAGGAGTCTTTTTCATCCATCATGTGATTTGAAGCTCCAGAGTCAATCAGCAGTGCTTTGGACTTCGAAGTGCTTGCCATGAGGGCATGACCTTTTTCATGCTGTGGTTCCTGATCTTGGTGATCTCTCCTCCAAAAGCTCTCAGGAATATTGATGTGATTCCTCCCAAGGAGAGAGGTTGCTTCATCAAGCTTTTTATTCATGTAGGCATGTTCAGGGTGAAAACCCTTCCCGCAGTAAGAACACTTGACTTTTTCTTTCCTACTGTGCCCTTTTCCTTTGTTCTTCCTTGAGCCGGAAGATTCATCATGTTGCCGGTTTTCAACTCTAGGCTTCGGAGCATCAAATTTAGTTTTATAATTTTTTTGCTGCTTTCCTTTAGCCTTCAGATCTTTGGGCCTCGAGACATGGAGGGCTTGATCACAGGAAGATCGGATGATTCCCATCTGGACAAGCTTGTCATGTTCATTAGTTAGGGACTCAATGAAGGCATTGAGTGTAGGCATCTTCCATCCGGGGGTTGTGAGCTTCCCCACACGGAATGTAGAAACAAAAACTGAATAATCAGCCTCGAGTTTGGAGAGAATGGCAAGGATGAGCTGATCATCCTCCTTCTCCACATTGCATTGCTTCAAGAGTAAAATAGTATGCTTGAAATTTGTAAAGAAATCATTCAGAGTCTCAAAATTGGAAGGTTGGAGAGACATGAGTTCATTTTCAAGCTGGAAAACCCTCAAGTCATCATGCTTTCCGTATAGATATTCCAATTTTTCCCATATTTCTTTCGGTGTCTTCAAATCCGTAAGATGGAAGAGAAGGTCTAGGGAAATAGAGAGGCACAAGAAACCAAAGGCTTCATCCTTCTTGTTCAAGAATCTTGATTTTTCTACAATGGATCCAGGCTCAACTTCAGTGTCCATGGTGACTCTAAAAAGTCCTTTGGAGCGCAACTGAATCTCCATATAACTTTTCCATGAGTGGAAATTGTATGGAGTCAAGAGATCAGTTGAGGAGGCCATCTGGATGTGCTGTAGTGAATGCTTCACCTGTAGAAACCTGAAAATCAAAACAGAAAGGGCAAAATAAGGTTAGACAGCTTGCACATTCTAGGCTTTCATCACACCCAGCATAGTCAATCAAGTAAGCTTGATCAACAAGTTCTTTACTTGGGATATTGAGTGGTAAGCCTTGGCTTCTGGTGCAGTGCTGGAATTTTGAGCTATTTCTCACTTTTCATGGAGAAATCTGTCAAAAAGCTTGTTTTTGAGAGATAGATCTTTGTCTCGCTGTATGCTCTGATACCATATTATTTTGCACATTGATCTAGGAACAAATAATCAATCTCATCAAGAAACAATCAACAAATAACTCATAAATGGTGTTAATTAGAACCAGAATTGGGTTCCTCTCTGTATATTTAATAAACAATGAATGGTTATAATAACAATGTCAAGCAATAGCTTGAATCAATGAGGAATTCGAATACCTAAGGAGGCAATTCGAAATCAATGAGTGAGTCTGGCTTAACTGATTGTAAGCCATTGGTTCACACTCAGTTAACCACTTGACCAAAACCCTAATTGACTCACCAAACCCTAACTGAAGTTGGAGTGCAATAAATGACTGAATCTCAACTGAAGGAGATCAAACACATGTCATAGCAAGCCAACCATCAAGTGCTAGTGCTCCATGACTTCAATGAACCCCGATGAGGTTAACTGAAGCTGAATTGATCATCAGAAGTTGGTGGAGGCGCCCTTGTTGACTCCAGATCATTAAATAATATTAAATAATCGCCTTAACTGACTGGTTGAACTGATTGTAACCACCAGTTAGCAATTAGGTGCATTAATATCACTCAGGTCACCCTCGGAGTGCTCCAATTAGCCTCCTTGACTGTAGGAGAAGGCTAAGTTAGCCTCGTTGACTATAGGTAGGCATGGGTGTGACTGGATGATGGCAATTAATGCTCTACTGATGTCAATTAATGTCAATTATACTTAGGATAGTGGTTTAACTAGGCCAATTTGACCAAAAAGAGTGTGTATGATGGTAAATGTCTCCAACATTTCTACATTGAGCATTTTGAACTTAATGAAACTTGAAACATATAGAAGAAGGATTTTTGGACTAATAGAGTTAAAATTTCCATATTGTACCTATTGACATATACATCCTCTTAATTTTTGTAACAACAAGTATCTTTTTTTAGTACAAACAATATTGATTTACTATGGTAACTCAAACTTTGTTCATACATAACAAGTTTAAGAAATTCTACTTAGTAACCAATTTGGTATCTTTATCTTATGTCCCAATCTATAAATAAGTACTTTGTATTAAAGAAAATTATAATAAATACTCAACATATCATGGTGAACCAATAACATTACTACAACCTCCATTAAAAATATCACTAAAAATACTTAACATATCATGGTGAACCAATAACATTATTAAAACCTCCACTAAAAATACTTTGTATTAAAAAAAATTATTAACATTATTAAAACCTCCACTAAAAATATCACTAAAATCATGGACTCAATTTTTAAGAGCAATACACATTTCTAAGTTCTATGAAAAGTTATGGAAGTTACATTGCATAATGATAAATCAAGTTATCTGGAAAACTATTAATAAAATGTGAGTAAATAATATAACAAAAGAAAATGTTACCATTGTCTTTTCAAAACACAACCAAAATATTACTTTACCAAGTAAGAAAGTTAAGGTCTTGTAACACAGAAAGAAAGTTTTGTCACACTAACAAAATTAAAATTTATATGATTTTGGGCCGACCATACACTTACAAGCAATTTAAATGGTTCGTGGAAGTTTTCTTTGAGAGAGGGTCACATCTACCTAAACCAGGAGAGATGCTAATCCTTGCCTATAGCTTTGTATATAAAGATTTAGTTTATAAAATGTTTTTGGTGGTCAATGTATTGGAAGCCATACATATATACAAGGATTTATTTTATAAAATGTTTTTGGTTTTCAATATAGTGGAGAGCCATAAACATTGAGGGAGAGAATAATGGGTGATAGAACATGTGTGCTTTTGGTTGTCAATGTATTGGAGAGCCATAAACATTGAGAGAGAACAATGATTATAGAACATGAGTGCTTTTGGTTGTCAATGTATTGGAGAGCCATAAACATTGAGGGAGAGAACAATGAGTGATAGAACATGTGTGCCTAGCTTATCGAGTGTTAATGTTCTCATCGTCGCTTGCAAGGATCTCATGTATTTAGTGGGACGTTGTACATTATCTTGTTTTGGGTATTGCTCATCAATGAAAAGATAATCCTAGCACGGGGACTTCACTTAGTGAACCTCTCACATAGCATGTGCGATCATGGGATATTAAAGAATACCCTTAATTTCGAGAGATATTGACCCAAACTCTTTTTGTTGAAACCCCCTCCCAATACTTAAAACCTCCTCCCCACCCCTTTTTATACCTCAATCCTTATAAACCACACTACCCACCCCCACCTTAAACCCCTCATCTCCCAATACCTGCAATATATTGGTTCGATTTTTGATAATTTTAAAACCCACAATATGAACTAACGTGATAGGATATTGGCCAACAAATGAAGCCCCTGTAAATCCTAGTAAAATATACAAGTCTTGTTCATGGTTTAATAATTAAAATAGTCTTATTTTAAGAACTAAATAAGTTCCTTAAATTTTACCACAAAGTTTGGTCGTATGTTATAATTTTGTCGTTGTGTAGAGGAACCAATTTTAATGCCAACTATTATTATTATTTTGTTGTTGTTTACGGTAAATAATTTAAAATATATTTTAGTTCCAACGATTGTTATTATTTTGTTGGTGTGTAGAGTAACTAGTTTAAAATATAATCTTATTTTAAAAAAATTTCCAAAGGAGCCTTCGAATTTGTCACCCGTTCGCTATGCTCTTGTTGAGCCATAATTATGCGAGCTATTATTTTGTTTTTGCTAATCAAGCCATGATTATGTGAACTATTATTTTGTTGTTGTGTAAAGGTAACATTACCATGATTATCATCTTAATAATTTAGTAAACCACAACTAATACAAAATATAATCTTAATGTAAATTTGCATTTTATAAAATGCATATTTTCTTTTCTATGTGAATTAGAAAGTATTCACCCATCATTTAAATTTTTAAAACCAGCGTAGATCCAAATCCAAGGCTCTATCAAGCGTCGAGAGGGATCAAATCTCTCTAGGTGCAAACCTCTTCTGAGTTATTGCACTCAATGAACTATCAACTTGGTGTGTCCTATATATAGCCATTGATTTGATTCAAACCAAAAGACACATCTTTCTTATTCAAGGTTCACATATAATATTTTTATTATTAATATTTAATATTATTTATGGCTTACATATAATATTTTTTATTTTGTTAGGAACGAACATTACAACATTTCCCCATACATGGTTTTAAAACCATATGTAATGCAAGGCCCTCCTAAACTATGTACAATAAAACCATGGGTTGTTTAGAAGGCCTTGCACCTGGTTTAAAACCTTGCCAACATTTTTTTGTCGATAATTCAATTTTTTATTTTTTATTATTTTGTGAGGTAGGAACATTACAACATCTCCTCCATATTATGTTTTTTTTCTCACCCACATTTTTTTTACGAATAATTAATTTTTTACCTTTTTATTGTTTTGTTAGGTTAGGAAGATTACAACATCTTCCCCATATTAGGTTGTTTTTCTGGCCTACATTTATTTTGGCCTATAATTAAAATTTTTACTTTTTTTATTAATAAAAATAAAGTTACGTAACGTTACATAACGTTATGTAACGTTACAATATCTCCCCCATACTAGGCTCTAGAGCGCCTCTCGGCGCAACAAACAGCATGATGTTATTAAAAAATAACCAGCATAGATCCAAATCCCATGCTCTATCAAGCGCCGAGAGGGATCAAATCTTTGGAGGTGCAGACCTCTTCTTAAGTATTGCACTCAACTATCAGCTTTAATGTGATTCAGAGCAAAAGGCACATTTTTTTATTTAAGGTTCACAGATAATATTTTTATTATTAATATTTAATACTATTTATGGCTGCATATAATATTTTTTATTTTGTTAGGAAAAACCATTAACACATCTCCCCCATACATAGTTTTAAAACCATGTGCAAGGCCCTCCTAAAATCATGGGTTGTTTAGGAGGCCTTGCACATGGTATTAAAACCATTTGCCACTACCTCCTAAACCATGTACAACAAAACAATGGGTTTTTTAGGAGGCCTTGCACATGGCTTTAAAACCATTTGTAAGGCCCTCCTAAACCATGTACAATAAAACCATGGTTTTTAAGAGGCCTTGCACATGGTTTTAAAACCATGTGCATGACCAACATTTTTTTTGCGGATAATTCAATTTTTTATTATTTTGTTAAGTAGAAACATTACAACATCTCTCTTATATTGTGTTGTTTTTCTCACGAACATTTTTTTATCGCAGATAATTAAATTTTTTATTTATTTTTTATTATTTTGTTAGGTAAGAACATTACAACATCTCACCCATATTAGATTGTTTTTGTGGCCGACATTTATTTTGGAAGATAATTAAAAGTTTTGTTTTTTATAGCCGACATCTATGTAACGTTACGTAACATTACAACGTTACGTAACATTAAAACGTTACATAACGTTACAAGATCTCCCCCATACTGGGCTGTAGAGCGCCTCTCGGTGCAAAAATAAGTTATCGATTTGATATTGGAGTCTAATCTCAATTAACTCTTTACATAAGATAGTGAAGTTTAAATAAAATTTATTTTAAAAATTAAAATTAAAAAAATCATTTAACAATTAACATTATCATTAAATATTCTTATATAACACGTGTACATTATTAAATATAAAATAAAATTACAATATGAACATAAATATATTATATATATAACTTAAAACAAATCCATAATGTTTTAAATATTTCAACCGTGATGTAATTGAATCTAGTTGATATATAATTTAGATATAAACAATTTATATTAAAGTAATATTAATTATAAAGTAGGAAAGGAAATTTGAGGTAATCCACTTTAGATACTTCTATATCTTTCAAAATTATATATTTAAAATTATACTTCTATACCTTTCAAAAATATATATTTAAAATATACTTTAAAATATCAGTTAGAATTTATGGCATCCTCTTTTTGATAAAACATTAAAATTGATTTGTATTTAAAATATAAACTAAAATATTAAAGTTAAATTTTATGGCATCCATGTCTTACATTAAAATTGATTTTTGATTTATAGCACTTTATGCACATTTATTCGATTTAATCCTTGATAGTTTACATAAGTGTCATAAGAACGGCTTAAAACTTAGGAAAATGAAGATGATATATCAGAGGAATGACCAAAAAATAGAAAGCATGACAAAGAAATTTAATTGTCAACCGTGCTTGAGAAAAAGGACAGCCATATAAAATGTCAAGGCATTGAAGAACAAGGAAAAAAAAATAACATGCAAATTAAAAGAAGTTAAAGTCTAAAAAAATGAAAATATACATGATCTTGGCAGGGTCATATGATCAAACCATGAGTATCAAGACTTAATATCCTTTTCAAGAATTTTAGATGCCCACCTTATTATTAATACTATGTGACTATAATAAGGAGAATATCATGCAAGTATTTTTAAATAGATAATTGAATCCTTGACCTCGACTTTATATGTTTTGGTTTCGAAAGATTTAACTAATTGAGCTATTCCTCGAGGCTATGTGTGTGTATTTCCAAGGAAAAAATGTAATTTTATTAATAGGTAACACAATTACATTATGTAGAATGCTTGTTTCTACGATTTTTCAAAAGATTGCTTTTCAACTTTGAAAATAGTATGTCCCACATGAGGTCTCATTAATCCTTGATATCATAGTACATCCATATTACCAAAAAAATATTTGTCCCTTGTTCCGACAGGAACCCAAAAACCCATATATCTAGCATGCTAATCCCGGATACAAAACAATTGTTTGAGGTTTACATTTTCAATAAAGTAATTGTTCAGTTAAAAAATCAGTTTGTGGTGAGTTGGGACAAGCCATTGATGAACGTTCTGTGGTAGTACTCATAGAATGCCCCATTTTGGTATTCAATTATTTTTGATTTCTTGCGAGGAATGTTCATAACCTTCTTTGAGAGCTGGTCCACTTCAAGGTTCCTTTCCCTGTAGACATGACGACAGGAGAAGGAATCAAAATCTTCCAAATGCCTGGTAACTTCTTCAAGCAAAGCATTCATATAGATCTCGTGACATTTTTGAACTTTATTTATCCAATTGATGACAATCATGGAGTCTATGAATATCTTTAGGTGTGTGCAATTCTTTTCTAAAGTGAAACATAGAAGGAGGTTTAGGGCTGAAAGTTCGGTCCCGTTTTCAGATAAAGAGTTGCAACTCCTCCACAAACTTGGTTTTGTGAGGTCCCATAAAAAAATCCCAAGGTTTGTTTTTATTCATAGATTCCACAGTGACATTTCTTATAGTTGGGATGTCTTTTTGCTGTGGAAAGCAAGAGAGGAGATCAATACTGAGATTCGCTGTGAGTTCTAGTATAGAAGGCAAATCCCGAAATATGGCTTTATTCATGGCAAGCCATATACCCCAAACAACAAGTAGAGGAAGAGCACAAATATTTATTGTTTTAGTCATAGAGACCCAGGTTTTCCAAGCCTCCTTAGTTGATGTTCATCTTGAGCATGTTGCAAAATTTAGTTGCTTCTTTAGCTCATCCTAAGTATAAATTGTGTACGATTAGGATATGAATAGGCGGGGTATTGTTTCTTCACTTTGCTTACGCGTAACACACTAACTTGTTCCTTCAAAGTTCATGTTCTTCTTCCTTTCCCACATTGGGATCTTATTTTCCAAAGTACACCACATGAAGATTTTTTACTTTTGTGGACATTTTAATTTCCAGAAGCTTTTTTACCACCATTTTCAGCTCCTAGATGTGCATCTTTAGCTAGTTTTTGATATCCCAATTTTAGAGTGTATATTCCATGTGTTTCTGAAAACTAAATTATTTCATCCTACGAATTAATGAGTCTGACATGTGTAGTTTTGAGTGTATTGAGATAACCGTTCTAAGCTTCCTAAATTGTTTTTGGGATACCCAGAGTTGCAACACTTTTCCATCCTTGTTGCTAGATTCTAGAGGAACTTGGGTCGACAATTTGATCCAAGTGGTGGATACCTTCTTGGTGGAGAAAATGAATGAGTTGTGGGGGAAATATATGTCGATTTTGGAACCCTGAACAAGGGTAATTTCCAATTCCTACTTTTGCACCATTACCGATTTTCTAGGCCATTCCTTCTTCAATGAGAGACATAGAGGACAAGACTGCTTTCCATATGATTGATATCCCTTGTCTGGTCCTTGATGGACTCCTTATCCAATCCAAAATTGAGTCTGGTGCAATATATATTTGTTGCACAACTTCTATCCAAAGCATGTGAGTGGAAAGTTGTCTCCAGCCTAATTTAGTAGTAAGATATTTTGCAAAGAGATGTGTGTTTTTTAACCACAAACCTCCCCGGGATTTTGGTTGTGCTATCCTTTCTAATTTTTCCCATGGCATAAATGAGTTGTCATTTTCCTGGACCATAGAAACCTGAAGCAAATTTTCCTAGCTCTGTCTAAGATTCCTTTTGGAATCCAAGCTAGTGACATTCAATATACTGTAATGGATTCCAAAACCGATTTTACCAGAATCAACCTACTTGCTTTGGACAACCACTCGCGGAACCAAATATTTATCCTTTTTTCTAACTTTGTTAGCAACTAACACTAGTCTTCCACTTTGTAGCAGTTTGACTTTAGCATGAAACCTAGATATTTGAGACCACCATCAAGAAATTTTAAGCCAAAAGGAAATATGGTAGAGTACCTTTGTGTTTCAACCTCCTCCATGTTAATGGTGGTAAGAATAGACTTGTGGGAGTTGACCAACATTCCTGTAGCCTTCCCAAATAGTTCCAAAATTTCAGCCATTTTTTTAGCATCCCTCATAGTACCATCACATAAAATGAGTATATCGTCCACAAAAAGTAGGTGAGTGATATTGAGGGTATTTGTAATAGAAATTTTGGAGGAGTCAAGTCTTTTTGCATCCAATATGGCTCTACTAATCCCTTTTGCAACCATGAAAAAAGGAGGGGAGAGAGTGGACAACCCTGGCAGAGTCCTCTTAGCCACAAAAGGGGATGCAAACTCGTTGATTGGTACTACAAAAGAAGCAATTGTGATACAACTCATCACCCATTTAATGAAGAGATAATTGAATCCAAGGTGCATCATGAGCAGTCTCAGGTACAACCATCTCACTTTGTCAAAGGCCTTTGAGAGGTCAATTTCGATTACTGGGATTTTCAACTTTTTGTTTTTATGGAATGAAGTCCTTCATAGGAGACTCCAATGTCCTCATGTATCTATCTTTTCTCCAAAAAATCGAATTGTTCATGAGAGATGATTTTTGACAATTTGTTTTTAGTCTTATGGAGATGATCTTTGCTACCACCTTATATGTGATGTTGCAAAGTGAAATCGGTCTTAATCTTCCAATGAGAAAGAGTGGTCCAATTTTAAGATGAGTGCAATAAACGTCATTTTGATGGGGGGTGCATGAAGCCCCTGGTCCTTGATTCTTCAATCAATTGGAGTAGATCTGGACCAATAATGTCATAGAGTGCCTAGAAAAATTCAATTGTCCATCCATCCAATACGGGGATCTTGTCCTTCTGGAAGCTGTGTAATATTTCTTTGGGATCTTCCAATATTTGATCCATAAGTTCCTAATTATCTTCTGGCGTGACGAGTCCCAGGAATAATTGATAGAGGTGGAATACCTCAGCTATTGTGGCCCTGTTGTCTTCCTTAAAAAGGGACTTGAAGTGGGAGGTGCCCAAGTTTGCAAGTTCTTCAAAAGAGGAGATGAATTCATTATTTTCATTTTTCAATCCCTAAATTGTATTTTAATTTTTCCTTCCCTTAACAAAGTCTTGGGAAAACTTAGTGTTTTCATCTCCACATCCTATCCATATTGCTCTGCTTTTTAGGTGCCACACCTCCTCTCACTCCTTCAAGAGTTTTCTTCTTCTGGAGTCCATAGTACCAAGTTTCTCCTAGGTTTCTCGTGAGAGGAAACATTCACCCTCAAGGTCCTGAATACGATGTATTTCCAACTCAGCTAATTTGATTTCCTTCTCATCCCTTTCCTTTTTTCAAAAATCCCAATCTTGAATTTTATTTTTCACCCAAGAGATATTCTGGTAAAAATGTAAGGCAACATGAACCCCCTCCTTAGGATGATAAGGTATCCAATTTTCTTGTATAATATTTTTTACTTCCTCCTCTTTAATCCAGGATACACAAAACTTAAAGGTCCTAGGGGGTTTAGTGGTGTCGCCCAATAATTCAAGGCATATCGGTAGATGATCAGAATATGCACCCAAATACACCCATTTTTTGATTCTAAAGTGTCGTTCTAGAAATTTTTAGCAAGTAGAAAGCGGTCCAACATCTTAGCAATTACGCATTCAACTGTTTCCCTGTTTGTCCATGTAGGTTTCGGCTTCACTGGGGAAACATCGATGAGCATACTCTCCTGGATTAGCTGTTCATAATATTCTACTAATGGATCCACTCTAGCTCTAGGGCCCCAGATTTCATGTGTTCCAAGAGTAAAGTTCAACTCAGCTCCTAGAATTAGGTTCTCATACTTGAAGAAATTCTTCTGTTTGAGCATGTCCCAGAAGGGGACACGCTGCTCATACGAGCCATATAAGTTAAGGATTGTGAAGGTGTTGTTCAAATCAACATGAAATACCTCCATACCCAGACCAGAAACAAATCCCCAAGAATTTTTTACCTAGATGATTTTTGGATTGCATCCAAGGGCTAGTCCCCAAAAACACCCTCTAGCATCTTGTGCCATGAAGTCAATATGCTTGAAAGTATATCTCAAAAAAATTGTGACCACTTCTTAAGATCGTATGGTTTCTTGAAGTAAAATAATGTATGGCTGATGCAAGGTGACCAACCTCTTTAAGGAAAGTTTTTTTGGGGAGTTTTCCAAACCCTTTCTATTAGAGACAAGAGTTTCATTGTGCAACCCCCTCTGGGTTTTCACAAGTGCTCCAACAATAGATTTCTATTTTCCATCTACAAGTTCCTTCAAATATAGATGTTGAGTTGAGGAGAGGTTTGATGGTATTCCCATTCCTTTCCCTTTTGTGTATGTTTGAGGATTCCCCCCCCAACCCTTTGGTTTTGTGAACAAGTTTCTGAGTGATCAGGGATACTCTCGATCTTAGACGAAAGCGAATGGACAAATTTTCTTGTTTTGCGGAGGAGGCCCAATATGATGAAGATACAAAGGTGGGGGATGTGATTTTCCAGTATTTGTGTGTATGGGAGATAAAGTCACCCTGTGTTGATCCATAGGATTGCTAGTGGTGAAACATGGAGAACAAAGGATAGGAGGGAAGACACCAGATAAATCCTTTGCTCAAAACATCAATAATTTAAACAGGGTTCCAAGGAAGAGACATGTTTAGAGAGGGCTTCCTTCTTACCTGGAGATCCTTGCAAATCCATGACAACATGTTGTAGAGCATGTTCATCCACTTCTATAGTTTCTAAGTGCACAACTATATACATAGGTTGAGTTTTGTCCTTTCCATCATCCCTGCCCATTTCAATATGTATGTTGTTATTCGGGGTTTCACATGCCACCCAACTTGATGGCCCCCCTCCTTCCTTCTAATTTTATGAAAACCTTCATCCACCCCAACGCCACCTCTCACAACCAACCTATTCTTTGGCCTATTTGAAACCCCTATTGAATTGTTGGTTGCAATTTATGGCAATATGTCCATGAACATGGCATTTATGGCAGCAAAAAGAAACCCTTAATTGTCTAACCTTTTCCTATGCCTTGATCGTCCTAGAAATGGTGTTTAGGTCTTCTCAGAGTCCCGATATAATATTTCTTGTTTGTACAGCATTAGGAGTCATTATCCAAGAATCGTGTTGTATCAAGTTAGGGACTTGTGTGGTATCAAGTCACGACATTGTGTTGTATCAAGTCCTATCTATGTCCTCATGTATTGAGGTGTGATGATTGTACTGTGATCTTGTGTTGGATCAAGATTGGAATCTTGTGTTGTATCAATATTGTGGACTTGTGTTGTATCAAGTCAATGATTCTCATAGACGGTACCCTATGAGAATGGATCTCCAATTATGGAGATGGACTTATGTTGTATCAAGTCATGTGGTTATATTATGTGATATATTGCTAGTCATGGTCACTCCGTGCTACAAGTCTCCTTTAGGGCTTAACTACCCCTAGAGTGAATTACTTTAGCATATGACTATATGTACCGTGGTAATATATATGATCATTAGTATGTATGGAATAATTCTTCTGAGTATGATATGATAAGATGAATAAATAATACGCATATGGACCATGCATTAATTATTTAATGATAATGAGATAAAACATAGAGAAAGATAATTTGAATTTCCCATGCACATGCCTGAGTAAACTCAAGTTATATAGTTTCAGTGAAATATGAATGCCTCAATCAATGCCTCAGTCAAAGCATCCGTTGAACTTTAATGAATGTAACCAGTTAAGTAAAGAAGAGCTTAATGTTCACTAATCAACATGAATCTGTTAACTAAAGAGATCGATGCAAAAGTTAATAATAGAAATTGTGCATGGATGGAAGTAAGAGTGAAGCACCAATGACACTTAAATTATCCTATTAACTAAGTGACCAGTAGTCGGTTAAATATTGAGTCCAATTTACATTCAATTGACATTCAATACAGCTCAGTTAACATCAATTTCAAGTAAAGTTAACATTCAGTTCAAGTTAGTTAACATTTAGTTCAAGTCAGTCCACTTTCAGTTCAAGATAATGAACATTCATTTAAAGCTAATTGAGGAAAGAAAGGGCGCTAATGTTTGCATGGAGGGAGTTCTAGTTAGCTCCTCCTTGTGAATGCACTATGTGGAGCTCTCAGTGTGTTCACTAATCCTCCTATGTGCTACCTTCTGCATGCTAGGCGTTTTGGCTTGTTATTAATATGCTAGGCATATGTCAAGTTCAATACAGTTGCATACAATTTTTTTTGCAGGGTTGCATTGGATCTCTCTTCTCTACTGCTTAGGTGATATATCTTATTAGGAAATATCCTTATGTGTCGTAAACCATTCTCTTCAAATATTTCTGTTATACTCAAAGAATCGATGGTTTTTTCATCTTCCATATTTGGAGGGTTTTCCCAGGGTATATCTTGTCTCTCATGGTTGATTGATTTATGTGGCTGACTTATGGAGCTGATTTATTTATGAGATTCATATGTGACTGATATCAATATTCATATGTGGTTGATTTATGAAATTCAGAAGTGCTGAAATTGTTAGATAAAAGTTTTAAAGTTCAAGCATCTCTGATTTTGCTCAAACATCAACAATATTTAGGGATACCAAGATCTAGGCTACCGTCATTATTTTGGTGCAGGTGAACGACATATATACGTCGATGAAAACACTTAAGGCATTCATGATGTCCCTGAAATAATCCCAATTCCAAAATTCCCATAGGATCCCTGACAATCTTACCCATATATGGATGACATCGAATATTTCACATTCTGCATCAAACATAAGGGTCCATCTCTTGAAGAGAATGTGGATGTAACCCAAACTCCAGTGTTTCTGGAAAATTCATCCCACATCCTCCTTGCTTCTAAATTTGAAGACAAACCATCCATGTGCAAGTACCATTATCTTCGACATGTAGTTGATTAATTATGACCAATTTGTTTTTACCCAATTTGTGAGTCCTTCAATGGTAGGGTACTTCCCTCTAGTTCTTCCAACCACTAGCGTCTCCATCATTTCCATTGATTGTGCTATTGAGATGTTTTCTCCACAAACTAGATCAAGAGGATCCTTTATTTTTTTAGATATTTATTCCGTCTTCTCCTCTTGCTTGATCCACCCAAAGAACCCTGACTGCTTCTGGATCCAGAGCCATTTCCGCTAGCACCCTTGTCTGAAACCAATTTGATGGGATTTCCTTGTTGGTTTGATGGCCTTAGGAAGGAGGCAATAAACCCCTCTACGTTATGTGTTGAGAAACCCTCTAAATTTTCCCTGGGTAGAGTACTAACACCTAGGGTATCTAAGATAGGCCACCCTACTTCTAGAATATCTAGACCAAAGTTGACTAGGGTTTGGTCTATTCCTCATCTAGGGGAGGAGACTCAACATGAAAATCAATATGGATGATCCTTGAATAATTAGTAAAATAAATCCCTAAGCAATACCGAGGTGGTGGAGAGAACATAGAATAAGGGTTTCCTCTTAACTTTGGTGCAAGTGGTCTAGTCGATAGGGATGTCAAGTTTTCAACTACCGTCATGGTGTTGTGAAACAACCGGCTAAGGTTTTAACTAGTTTCCATTTTCCCTAGCTGTCATGTCGGGTGCAGATTGAGACACAAATGCCTTCAGATTAGGTTCCGTTTTCAGCGACTGCCTTTTTGGAGGAGAAGAAAAAATTGTTTGTCCCTTGAAGGGATCCAACAAATAATCCACTTCATCAACTGTATGGTAGGCCATGTGACTTTCCATGTGGCATGATGTTAGTTTCCAGACCTAGTCAGTTGTCCTTGTCATAGAGCTGGAAGAGAGAATCCTATGTAAGGGCTGTAGCCGCAACCCCTTATGACTATGAAACCCTCATAAAACCCTTGCACCATCGCATATTCACTCCTTTCTCTCTCTCTCTCTCTCTCTCTCACACACACACATATAATTTAATTTTCAACCATCCTTATCCATATTGTAGATGGGCATAATCACCGACTCAGATAAAATTGAAATTGGAATTTCGAATAAATTTTAGAAAAAAGAGTTATTTATGTGTATATTGTTGGACTAACTTAATTAGTGATTGCCTCTTTAACTTAGTTTAAAATAGTCGTATTGTTTTTGCATTTGAGGTTACTCCTCTCCTCAGCTAAAATTAGCTTTCTTCTTCTTTGCATTTGTGCAGCTATTAGATCTAGACATTACATACACACAATTATTATCATCTAGTTGTTTTTATAAAGTTTTTCAATGTATTTATAACTATTTCATGAAGTAAGTCAAGAGGCGTAACAATCGACCAATAATTGAGTTCACATCAAAAAGTTACAACTGAATAGCAATAGAGTTCACATCAAAAAGTTACAATTGAACAGCAATAGAGTTCACATCAAAAAGTTTATTGGCCATGGAAACAATTATAGTCTTCCTATGTTTCATCTTTATATGCTATAGCAATTGTTTTATGTCAGTGTTTTCCTACCTTTATAGATTCTGAAGGGTGATTTAAATAAAACACTGAATGTTCTGAATATGTTTATAATTTATGCACATATATGTATTATGTATTTACTTAGACACAGAGCTAGAAATCATTGTGTTCATACGCATTAATAGTTTTTAGTCTTATGAAATATAGAGTTTTGTGCTTAGTTTCTTATCCCTTCTTTAAAAATATTGTTGACCACTAGTTGTAGTGTTGAGATTTTGTCTGATTGCTCATCTTGTTTCAACAAAAGTGTTCCATGAGAAATGTTAAGGAAATTCATTTCCATATTTTGTGGGTATTGTCTTTGGCGAGGCCATCAGTAGAAGATGATCTGTCTTGTCCTTTGGGCCTGAATTGTAATCGTCGACCCTTCTCATATGGATTGAATCTAGGTCAGGTGTTGGACAACATCTTGCTTAAACCATATGTGTATGTTCATACAAAGTTTTGTTTGGGATCTTACAAATTTCATGCAATCTATTATGGTCTTTATGTAAATGTACCCAGTTTATTATGATCCATGTTTAAGTTTCCTGATCTATTACAGCCATAATGTATTCAAAATTCACTCAATCTACTATGATCTTAGATCCACCCATTACTTGTAAACCAATTATAACTTTGTTCATAACCAGTTTTGACAACATTTTTAAGCTGCTTAATGTTGTTATCTTGTTTGTAACTTGACCTCATCCTAGGTTGAAAGTGATGAAATGTTGTTTGCAATACACATAGAATATGGCCTCCACCATACATCATGAATAAGCCTTGGCATAATCCAAAGAAATATCCCCATGATTTGTAAATAACTGTATATGGATTCTTCATCATAATAAATTTTTACATTGCCAAATTCCTTTATTTGTCCATGATCATACTTCATCCTATCACATTGACCTTTGTAGGAAATAAATCATTCCATTTCTTTCTAGCCACATATCGGTAAAGGAGTATGCTTCATCACTATTTCATCGTTTAAGCATACTTTAATACACTAATTGGTGTTCCTTCCATACCAAGATTCTTTTTCATTGGTTGTTTTTAGAGCTTCCATCCATGCTTTTTCTATAAAATAACATTTTCTTTTCATGTGTTGTTTTCAGATTTTCCATCCATTCTTTTCCACGAAAATAACATTGTAGACATCAATTATCCAATGATGCAACAATAAGGAGAATGAAATGTCCTATTTTTTATTAATTCAATTTGGAAAATGTGAAGGAGAATGAAATGTCCTTTTTTTTTATTAATTCAATTTGGAAAATGTCAAGACTTTAGTGGATAAAACTCATCAATGACTAGCTTTAATAGAACAATTTAGTTTCTAACTTTCCTTTCACCACCCTTGTTTTCATTCGACTTCTACTTCCATTTTAGGCTTATAACCCGATTTTCCAATGTACTGGTCATTGTCCTCTTTCCTACAACATTTAATTTCATGCTCTTCCTTGTAAAAAGAAAGAAGAGGACATTGGGTATTCCAACTGGAAACTTCTTGTGGTGTATAAAAAGAAATGGATGGCGTGTCATTTATAGCAACTACAAATGCTGTCAAAGACAACTACTTCATTACTTGGTTTGTTGTTTGAGTGCTTGGCCTTGTTTGAATCAATGTTTTTCCACAAACAAAGCCAATTGAATTTTTCCTTGTGCCTTGTCTTGTCCAAATCCAATTTGATCATGGGTTCAAGATATTTCCTTTGCCTTTATTGTATGTAGTCTTTCTTGTGTTCCTCCAGTCAGCCCATGTATTATGGATTTTGTGTTTATTTTTTTCACATTATGTTTAACCTTGATAATGAAGTGTTTGTATATGAATAATTGTAGGAGATTAAAGATATGAACGTACAAGTAAGGAACCAGATTAAGTCCAATCTAGCAAAACAACCCATCAAGTCCATATTTTACCACTGCCCATTGAGACGTATTTTCATAACTGCTATGTATGCAACTTCCACAAATGAAGCATGATTAGGTAATACACACTTGTTTGTTTGACCATTATTGCTAGATATAATTGTTTCTTTAACGCATGATTGAGTAATACACACTTTTTTGTTTGACCATTATTACTAGATAGAATTGTTTCTTTAACGTGTGAATTTCAAACGAAACTAAGTGAGACATTACTCGAAATCGTGAAGCTTATTTAGGTGTGAACACACTTTAAATTCTTATGCTGGTTTGATATTGTCTTTGGGTCTTGTTTCTTGTAAATCTAATAATAGGTAGATTTAGGACAAACTTAGGCAAACTTACCATAATCTAGTTATGGAATTGATGTCTCCGGAGTTCTTTCCTTGCTCTTTTTCATTTGTTTTAAATATTGGCTCTTAGGATTTTTGTAACATGCACATAGTTGGCTCTTAGATCCTATGATACCAGTGAAATTTTGCTCTATTGCATGAAGGATTGTTCACACTTCATTAGGCCAAGAAAACTTTAGGCACTAGTACATTCTTTTTCACCATCCTATACAAAAAACATTATTTTCTCGAAATTGTATTTCATTTTTTATTTAATGTATTTTGTAGTTTTTGCATTTTTTTTTGGTTCAAAAGAATTGGTTTCTAGAAATACATATTAGTCTATGATCGTTTTCCTTGATCATAAAATCATAAAATATACTAGTTTTTTTTGCTTGCTGAAATTTCAATTATAAATTCCTATTTTAAGTATATTATGCAATTTCAATGATATTGTTATTTGAGAAATTTATTTTCAACAATTCATTTTTTCCCTTGAACTATTATTAACACCTTAAAATAGACCGATTCAAAAAAAAATTTCATTCTGAAAATTTATTTTAGCTTCTATTTTAAGCTTCTTTCATTTCCAGTATTTGGTTTAATCCTTAAACTTTCATTTTTAAAATTGCATAAAAATCTACATCCCATTTTTATACTCTTTCAAATTAGATTTGCATTCTAGAAATTATATTTTATTTATGTTTTGAGTTTTCAACACATTTCATTAGTCTACTTAATTCATGAATTTAATTTCTAGGTTGTATTAGAATCTGAAATACCGCATTTCCAGATTTTAAGTTAAACTCTATTTCATATGTTGAAATACTTTTTTTTGTGCAAATTTAGTTTCCCTATTTGTTAAAATAGTCTTCTTCATTGACTTCCCTAAAGATTCCTTTTTCTTCTAACTCTTCTTCTTTGCCTACTACCCCAAGTAAAACAAGTTAATGTGCATATTTATAATAGCCCAAAACTACCTCTTTTCTGCTCTTTCATTGGTAAAGACATTCCACATGCTTTCAAGTAAAGGTCAATTTTTAGTTTCAAACATGCACAATGCAAAATGATGACAAAACAGAAACTAGCTCATTGTTTTCTACCCTTTCATCAAGTGTAGCTTGTTGATTTGCAAATTCATGATCTTCATCAAATACCTAGTCTCATATAATCAATTTGTTATCTTTTCCATTCCCTCCAATTGGCATTAGACAATAGAAAAGATACCTCTATTAGTTCCAATGGTCCCACTGCATGAACTGACTCATGATAATGACATATTCACTATTGTCTCAACATAGATCTCAAAACCATTCCCTTTTTACACTTATCCTTTGTTAGACCAGGTCCTAGGTTGGTTGATTTCCTCAAAATCAACCTCCTTCTTTTTTGATCTAGGCTTTGACCTGTCTTCACTCATAAATCTTCGTTGAATCCGTTTGAACACTCTCACTTCCTATTGTTCTAATGATTTTGCATATTTCCATTTTCTATGTTATTACATGTCATTGTTATATGTCACCATATTTCCCAATATAGCTTGTGCAAAACAATGTTGGTGCATTTCAGCAAATCTTCCACAAACATCTTAGACATATCTAGGATATTTTCTTTTTGACTAATGAAATTGCATATAATGAAAACTAGATGATAAACCCTCTTTAATATCCATAACATACCATATCACAATGGCTAGTACATTAGAACATGTAATGTCCCCATCAAAATAAATTTTCATGGAGGAAAAATTCCTCTAGCCTACTAGTTCCCTAGGTTGGGGTGGAAGAATTATTACTTGGAATCAGGGAGCTACAAGACCCTAAATTGACCTTAGAATTACAAATTCACATTAATTGGGTCAAATAAATGATAATAAAAGAAAAATAAGGTGGCACTTGGTCATGAGGGCGCATAAGAGGGTGTGGGGCCCACATGTGGCAAGATTCCTGACTACACTTGGAATCATTCTCTCACCAATTCGAGTCCAAAGTGGAGGGTAACGTACTTGGGGGAGATGAAGAGGCAATATTCATGGCAAGAATCTAGGAACGTATAATTGGAGTGGAAGAGTTACTCCTAAGGAAGAGGAAGATGCATTGTGACACTTGCAGCTAGATTACATGGCATCTATGACAACATTGATGAAGGAACATATGACAAATATGAAAAATTCAGACCTGATTACAGACCTATGACACATCTAACATATCATGGCTAAAAATAGCCACCAAGAGAGTGCATAGAGGGAGTTATGGTAATCCAATATTCCCAATTTGAATAGGGGAAGAGTTATGGAAGGAAGAAGTGGACAAGTGTCTCATGAGAGAATCCATCACTAATTCGAGTTGAGTGGAGTCTCTTGTAGGGAATTAGAGCTCATGAGTTCATTTGAGGTCAATAAAAGAGGAGGATGAGGAACAAGATCAATTTTTGGTCATTTTACATTTGCACTCTTGGAGAGGTTAGCTTGTCCTTGCACGACGGATATTCATCCTCCCTGCTATTGAACCAATTTTGAAGATGAAATATCCCTGTCCAAGTTGGTTGGAGGGGAGGACATTAAAACCTCTTATCAAAGATCAAAGTATGTGTTTAATTCAGGTTCAAACCCCTCTTTAGTATGAATTCTTCTCATAGAACTTTTCTACTTTCTCTTCTCAATGTCCATTGTTCTAGTGATGAGGGCTTACTAATGGTTGCATAAAACTTGTGGAGGATGATTTTGTGATTCCATTGATGTACTATCATATGTATGGAACTGTGCTGAGGTGCATATTTCATCCATATCTCGAAATCCCATGCATATCATGTAAAAATTCCAAGCAAACTACTTATTCGAGCTAGTTTACCCTATACTTTCTTGTGGACATTTTGGAGAAGTTATGCATCTATTTTGTATAAGAATTTTATGAAGTTTTTGAATATGTTATAGAATCTTATAATGTATTATATATGACCAATTTAATATATGCAGGCCCTTGGGAATTTAACGAAATTTTATGCAACAATTTCCATGTTTGTTGTCTACATTATTCAAGCAATGTCTATGTTTCACAACTCTCTGTTTGATGGGGTACAATAACCAGTTATTGATAATGATAATGATACAAGGTTTGGGAGGTTTGTACAGGGTTTGAGAAGCCAAATAGTCAATGACTAGTTGGGGAATTTCAACATCGAATTCACTAGTATTTTTCCTTTCCATTTCCCATTGATTAATGCAAGTTATATTTCCCCTTAGCAAGTGTTTGAGTTTCTAGTAGATGAATTAGGGTGTCATAATAACCTTCAATCCATTCCAAACAGAATTCAAAATCCTTTGGGAGGATTTTGGACAGTTTGGGTGTCAGTGGTCCAAGGTTAAAAAATTGGCCAAAAGGGACTAATTTTTTTAATTAGGGATGTTACTGTGGTATCATAGCATGGTACTTGTACCTAATTAGAGAGACCATTATTTAGGTCAAGGAGTGAGCCACCAATACACATAGAAGCTGATACAAGAGATACCTTTAATGAAGAAGAGGAAATTGGAGAGGAAGTGGGTTCTGCTGAAGCAATGGCCAAGGTGACAAAGGAACCTCAAAAATGGAGGAGAAAGACGATTTTAGGAAGCTAGTGAAAGAATTTTTTGAGGGCATGAAAGGGAATATAATGTAAGGGTTTGAATCGATGACTAGCCAAATTAGGAGCAAATTGGTAGTAGGAAGCAGTAGTAGCTCTCACCTTGAGGAGAAGAAGTTATATCAGGAAACAATATTCTCAAGGACTGGGCCTCACAATTGACCCTATGAATTCAAGAGTCCAAAAAGGAACACTATTCCAAAGTTTCCTGAGCATAAGAAGGATTCTAACAGTCATTATGGGTTGAAGGGAGCCCTTGAAGAGTGGCAACAATTGAGTGAAGAGTGTAGTAGGACCCTACAATTCGAACAATTATTCATTATCTCCAACAAGATCAAATCTAGAGGAGGTAGAAAAATCCCTTTCCAGAATCAAGAAGTCAAGTCTACCATAGGAAAGGTATCCCTTCCCACCTTTGATGGCTCACTACAAAGTTCTATTAGTGCTTGGGTACAAAAATTAGATGTATATTTTTAATTGAAACCAATGGTTGAAGAGGATGCTTTGAAAATGGATATTTTGTATCTTGAAGGAGAAGCTAATGATTGGTGGTTCCATGGAATTAAAACCTTAGTACATTATCAAATAACATCCTATGAAGAGTTTGTTGACAGGTTGGTGGAAAGGTTTGATTGAAAGGACCTAGAAATTCCTTTCAAAGAATTGGCACAACTGAAGCAAAATAGAACTGTTACAGAGAAAATATTCCTATGGCTTGGGGTGGACCACAATAGATTTGATGACACTAGAAATCAATTGTAATCCCAAATATTCCATATAAATGTACATGTTAACAACTAAAAGAAATATTTGTACCTCAACGAGAAGTTCGAATAAGTTTGCTATTGAGCTTTCAACCCAATGCTTGAAACCTACAACTTGTTCTCAACAAAAAATACAACCAAGCATATAATATATTCATGAGATGTTAGAATCTACGCTAGAAAAATCCATTTACACATGTATGAAGCAAATAAACCCATGGAAATATGCATAAAAGTTTGTAGATAAAATTGGACAAGAAGAGAGTATTTCTATTAATTAAAATACAAGTACAAAGTGACAACCTCTGTCAGCAACTCGTTAGAACCGAGGAACCAAGTTCCTCCACCTGGGACTCCATACCAAGACAAGCTCACAAAGACAATGTGGAGCTTGGGAGATGAACTTAAAGAGTTCTATCAACAAGGATAAAGGGATGTAGACTGAAGCATATGGAAAAATGGAGAAGTTATGGTATAGTTTCCTACTCTCAAAGTTTCTCCTCCTCCAATGCTTCACAATGGCTCAATATATAGCCCTCAAATGGGAAATGGAGGGTAGAATTAGAGCGTTTCCAGGCATATGGAAGGCCAAGGATCAATCTATTCGTTACTTGATGAAGAAAAATCCAAATACATTTTCTTTAGTACAAAACCCGATGTACGTAGACTCTAAGGGTGCAACATGTGTATACACAAGTTGCAAAGCTGCTCACCTATGTGTATCTTCAAAACTGTCTTTTTTTAGGGTTGTACTGAAGCTTCATGACTATACTAAGTAAGGGGGATATAGATAGTTTGCATAGGGATAAGGGAAGGCCATCAAGGAATGATCATAAGGTGTGTCGAATCATGCTATAACAGATGCCCCCTAATGTGTGAGGTTAGCGGGGTAAACGATGGCCGAAATACATTATAACACTCCCAGAAGTGGAATAGTGAAGACCCAACCGGAAGAACTAAAAATTTGTCAACATAATACAATAATGAATCTAGATACATTCCTGCATATAGGGAATATATAGAGCAGTCTAGATACATTAAGTACAATGGCCATGGATAGGCATAACATACATATGTCATAAGTGGTCATAACCACATACAATACATAATGGAGTTTGGTCTCCATACTGAATGAAGACATCTGGTGCATAATGGAGTACACTGCTTTGGTATGAGAACCAAAATCCCATAGGTACTTTAGTGATCAAGGTAGTAGCATATATGGCATACCACCATAATCTAATGTCTTTTACTCAAATTGACAATGGTACATGTCCCATCATGTGAATAAAGGCGTTGAGGTCAAACATGATGAAACATCATCTAATTACCGGTCATTGATGTATACCATTAACAAACATGAGACAATCCACCGATCATGAAAATGGGTGTCATAGTACCAAGTTCATTCAACAATTGCGAATAGAGGTGTTGAGGTCGAACACTTGAAGGATCTATTGATCAAGGGACATTAATGTATTCCCAATATGTCGATGGAGAGAGAACCTGCCATTGATGACTGCAAGTCTCAAGGCACTCAACTGACTCTACATCCCAATTCCAGAATAACATTAGAGGAAATTTGAGCTCTAAAATGGGCCTCCTAAGGAAAATAATAAAATAATAGTTAAAATAATTAAATAATATTGATTAATTTTGGAGGAAGAAAGAAAAAATACCGTTTTGTTCGTATTTTCGACATATCTCCCCGTATTTTTACTCAAATTTCAAATGGGAGAGATCATTGGATACGAAATTAAATTCCGCATCCAGCGAGTACCCACATTGCATAATTTTAATGGACCCTGCTACCCCAAAAATAAGAAATACTTTAAAAAACGTGACGATGACTCGAAATTTGAGTAAAAATACAGGGAGATATGTCGAAAATACGAACAAAAAAAGTAGTTTTTTTATGACAAATATATCAATTCAACCATTTTGGTTGAGTCATTTTATTGAAATTCTATTGGTTCTTGAATTCCAACTCACAAGAATTTATTGTTGGCGTGTTTTCTTATAAGACCCATTTTAGACCCCAAATTTCCTCTAATGATGATCTGAAGTTCATCGAATGGAATCTACTAGAAGGAGGGAATTAGGACGTCCCCTATAAACAAAAAAAAGGTACACATCAAGGATGGATTATTTGGAATAACTAAAATAAATGAGATGTACACAAACCAGTAACCATGCGCATCTCTTGCGCATACGAGATGCAAGTAGAACATGAAGGAGAACCTCTAAATAGTATCCAATGAGGAAAAATACTGACAAAGGTGAGGAAAACACCAATAGGGTCTAATGGAATATAAGAAATAGAGTGAATCCCAATGTGTGAATAGATTTCTTGCCATCAAACACAAGGGAAACCACTCAGTCAACTACCAATGATAAGATGTCATCTACTGAGTTCAGGGTTACCTACAAATGATGAAAGTAGGACCAGGGTGCCAGGTAGGACAATAAATATATAATGTACAAAGAATGAAAAAAATGTAGAGTCAATATATCAGAGGAATGGTTGACTTAGGATAAACTTCCTTTGAACAAGAGCATGAGGCAGGTAGAGACACTTAGGCAGCATAGACTCAAGTGTGCAAACTGGGACACTTTGTGACACAGGAGGCATCAACAGAGGCCCCATAGGGACTGGAAGCTTAACTTGTCGGTGGAGAAAGATATAAATAATGAGTGTATATAATAAGACCATACTAGAAACCTGACCCATGATGGATGGACTCATGAACTTTGCTTTGTTCAAATGCGACGCGACAACTTCCAACATAAGATAATATCATTTCTTGCCCGTATTTTTATGTTTTTCATTTTTATTTTTTTGGTATTTTTTATATTATAAATATTAAAAATAATAAAATATACTTATGGTACAATAAAGAGGAAATGCATATCACAGGAAAGCAAACTAGTTCCAATTAGTGGAACTCACCTATTCTCAATGTAAGGAAACACATGTAGGATAAGGACACTGGGGGGAATGTTTCCTCTAGGGTGAGGGGTGATCAAGCTACAAAGGATAAATAATAATCTCTAATTGGATAGAATTGAGGCAATATCAGGCTATTTGGATTATAAAATAGAAGTGGAGAGCCGACATTAAGCTCAGTAAGGAAAGTAGATGCATGCAATGGATTCACAACTTGATATAAAATGGGAGTCCCTAAGGGAGGTAGCCAGCATAAGAGATAATAAAGAACATTAAGTTTACATGGTGGGATGACAAGGGAGCCCCAGAACTAAGTGTGAATTTTAAAGCCTTGATGGCAACAATAATTACATAAACAAGCTAAGAATCTAAGCACACAATTAACTCACTGGGAATTGCAAAGAATTAGCATAAGGATAGGAGAAGAGGAATTAATGAAAACATTAATGAATGATAAATAAATGATAATTGATATTATTACACTGGTAATACATACTTATAAAGGAGGTTTGATTTTATGGAAGATAGCTCATTGCTAGCTCATAAACCATGCTTACTAAATATGATAAACCCCCATAGGTGGCTAAAGCACTTTCCTAATGAGTCAAGGACCTCACGAATTAGATAAAGCATGAATAAGTTGTTAAGTATGATGGAAAAACATTCTAATCCTAGAATACAGAGAGAAAATAATGGAGAATGGGTTGGCAACAAAAGATAACAATTTCTTATTTTACTAGCTTTACCTTATCCATTGAAAAGCTGGAATAAAGTAGTAAAAGACAGAATTTGCAAGAAAGCGCGGTTAATAATTATGACAGTCAATAAAGTAGGCATGATCAACCCAAAATTAGTATTAAAGTGCTCTATGGGTATATATGGAAAGTGTTGACCATGTGGTTCAAGTAGATGCCAACTATCTAGGCTAGCGGGCAGGAAATTAATCAAATATTGATTAAATAATTTATCCTAAGTATTGAGTGGGTTTACTATATTCCCACCCTCCCTTTAAGTCTAACTTTATGATGATATATCAGAAATATAGATGCATATGGATGCATATAGGGCCCAACAACAAGGCTATGGTCACCCTTTAACAATTATTATGTCCAAAAAAGGCGAGGAAAGAGGAAAAACAACATGGGTAAAATCCTCCCTCAAGAAAGGACATGAAAGGAAAACCAAAAATGATGAACTCTTGCTGATGCTTCTCCAAAATAAATGCTGATGTCTGGAGGAAGTATTTTCTTGGGAAGAAGAGAAATCGTCTCACCTAGATCTAGAACAACTGTAGGATGGAAACTGGGACCATGTAGAACAACTGATATCTAATGATGTGAAATATATTGAGAGTTGTAATTAGGTCCAAGATGATGTAATGACTTGAAATTTAAACCAATAGAGATGAAATCAACTCTAGATAGGTGAAATAGGTGCCCAAGCCGATGTATGAGGTCTCCAACTTCATTTACAAAGAGAGGATGTATGCAAGTGATCATGTAGGAACAAAAAGAAGGCATAGGATCAAAGGGTGTGAATGTAAGGGCTCCATGGGTTGATCTAGATTCCAAATAATCCAAAACAACACATATTAGAACATCAATAGACTCATGGGAATACATTGATAATGAAGGATATGTTTAAAATCTTCAAGGAGGCTATGAGGATTGATGCCAAGAACAAAGGATGAGATGCAGAAGCACATGAGATGAAGTATGGTAAATGGAAAGACACCAATAGGAATTGCTCCATCTAGGAAAAAATCCAAGAAATCACTGAGTTGCGCACCATCAAAGAGAGAAGTATGCACAAAGTGTGAATCATCTGTCACATAGATCTCAAAATATATGATAGAATACATGAAGAACAATGAATGTGCGAGTGAATCATCATCAATAGCAATAACATATCCATTAGTCACTTAGTTTTAATCATCAACATCACAAGAAGATGAATCAACTTCAAGAGACACAGGAAAATATGAATTTTCAATATTTTCTTATTGATTAAAGGAGGAAGCATTCAAATCAAAGAGGGCAATGACAACATGAATTGAATGAGAGAATTCTTCATCATGAATAAATTCATCATAGAATGTAGAGGGAAAGACATCTTGAGAGAGATAACATGAGCATAGGCTGGGTTCACTTGATGCTTCATCTTCTACTTCCTAGATACCAAAAGCTTTGTCGAATTGTTCCAAATCTTAAATGGATACTCAACAAAATCTATGAGATGATGTATATTTGGAGACATTCCCAAACACATAATTCCATAAGCTCTATCACAATTATTTAGCTAGTCAATATTCTCTTCATAATACTCAGGTTCTCTCTAATCACCAATGGAGACATCAAAGAGACATTGCATCTTCATGTATGCACTCATCTTTGGCTTCTAATCAACATAGTTGAAAGGAGATAGTAGAGGAACTTTCGAATCCATATAGAAGTTATTGCACCTGCAAATAAACCTAAAAATATGAAAAGGAGAATTAATTGATGAGCTCCCAAAGCTCTGACACCATGTCATAATTCTAAAGCCTTGATGGCAACAAGAATTCCATAAACAAGCTAAGAATCTAAGCACACAATTAACCTCATTGGGAATTGCAGAGAATTAACATAAGGAGAGAAAAAGAGGAATTAATAAACAAACATTAATGAATGATAAATAAATGATAATTAATATTATTACACTTGTAATACATCCTTTATAAAGGATATTTGAGTTGATGGAAGACAACTCATTGCTACCTCATAAATCAGGCTTACTAAATATGATAAACGCCCATAGGTGGCTAAAGCACTTTCCTAATCAGTCAAGGGCCTCACGAATTAGATAAATCATGAATTACTTGTCAAGTATGATGGAAAAACATGTTAGTCTTGGAATATGGAGAGAAAATCATGGAGGATGAGTTGGCAACAAAAGCTATAAAATTCCTAGTTTACTAGCTTTACCTTATCCACTGAAAAGCAAGAATAAAGCAATAAAAGACAAAATATGTAGGAAAACGTAGCTACTAATTCTAGAATTCAATAAAGTAGGCATGATCAACCCAGAATCAGGCTTAAAGCACTCTCCTGGGGTATATATGGCAAGTGTTGACCATGTGGTGCAAGTGGATGCCAACTATCTAGGCTAGTGGGTAGGAAGTTAATCAAATAATGATTAAATATTTTATCCTAAGTATTGAGTTGGTTTATTATATTACCACACTAAGGAGGAAGCTCAACATGGGCACCAAATGGAAAAAACAAGTTCTAACTAGGGTACCCATGGTTGGGAAATCTATACCACTTACATAACGACAATTTTAGAAGCAGCTAGGAGGTTTTGTGTCATTAAGAAGTGGGTTCGTACCTATGGTTTATGTGACACGGTCATAGGATAATTTGATGATGCAAGTGGAATGCGATTCTATCCTATATGCCAGTTAATATTTATACCTGCCAAAGGTGTGAACAAGCTTGGAAACGGTCAAAATCCACTAAGGCTCGGTGAAACTACATTAAAAAAAAGCTTGCATGACAATATTAGTCCATAATAGTTGTAAATAATAAAGACAAGGTCTAAACTATAGGAAAATGGGTAATTTTATTTTATTTTTTATAAATAGTAAAAAAATCACGATTTACCATACCATTTGACTTTTTACCTCTAATAGTGCTTTTGGAGCTTTTCCACCCTCAATATTCAATCGCAGATTTTGGAAGCTATAAGAAACGGAATCGACAACCGTCTTGGCCAAGTAATTCCTTTCTTCATGATCTTTCAATTCATGGTTTTTATTTCAAATTTTAATGGTTTATTTTTAAGTTTTTGGCCATGGTAACTAAGTTACTCAACAAACACGGGTGATAGATCACTGATTCGTGTGTAGGGTTGGGTCCACACGGTAAAATTGAAGCTTTCCCACGTGGCCACACATCTATTCAATCTATGACCCATGTAGTTCATCGTGGTTAATGCTTTTTATGTATTTAACCTTAGAAAAATATTTCCTTTGTAGGATGGTAATTGAGAGGAGGGAAATAGAACATGAAGATGTTGATAGGGCCATGCATGGTGACTTGATTTCCCAACAAGCATTGGAAAGGCTTGGGATCTACAAATTTTGGAATCTTTGGAGTATGAGGGCTCAACCAAGATTACTACAAATGCTCATAAAATATTGGGATCTACATACACAAGCGTTCAATCTAGATGGGATGTCGTTATTGAGGTGGAATATATATATACTTCATCACCATACTATCCTGTTGAGACGAGATAATCAATCTTAGGGCTCGTGGGATCAGTGGCGTCATGCAGGTCGATGAGTACATAGACATATATTGTTTTCCCAATATTGAAAAATTGGGAAACCAAGTCCCAATCAATGCGATCTAGAGCCTCAGCCTCAATATGATCATTCTAGTTCTAACTAGGATATCGGGTTCGACATCAATACACGAAGCATCACGACCTATAATGTTCTATGCGGTAGAATATATGAGGCCCATAATTTATGACTAGATCACTTCCTTGCTGGGAAACCTGAAGTATCAACTGACATAAAGAAAACTTGGATGGACCAAGAAATTTGTGTTTTCCAACATACTGTGTAGTTTCTTTTTTGAGAGGGTACTAGGCCTTAGTCCCATATTTTAGGTCCCTCCTCACGGTCTACGTGATCCAACTGAGACTTGCTAGATTGAGGTGATGCATAGGTTAGGAGGGGGAAGAGTGCCTTCTCCATTCACTAATGATTTCTTCCACTAGTGGTGACAACATGTGATCGCCACAAATGACTATCCCTATGCAGGGATTAACTTTAGTGGAGATAGGGACATGCCGCTACCACTAGGGTCCACATTCAGGGATATAGGTGACATTTAATTTGTATTTTGAAATATTTCGTTTATTTGTATTTTTGGTTTAAGGAAATAAAAAACATGTTTTTGGTGGTATCATGCACTAACATTAGGATAATGTTTTGCAGACATAGGTCCACGTTGACCAGATGGATTTCCACTACATCGACGTAGAGGTCAAGGAGACGAGATGATCGACGCTGATGCCGAGTAGATGCTACAAAATGTACAAGGAAACTTTGCCTGTTTAACCCATAAGATCCCTATGGTATAGGTTGAGGACTTTCTAGAGGCTATGTAGAGACATATAGTTAGGGTGTCCTGTCCATGGGTTAGACTATTTAGGCGTTTAGCACACGGTGTAGTGTGATATTATGATCATCATCCAAGAACACATGCATAGATTCCAAAATTTTATTCTGTATCAACCGTGTATATTTTAAAGGTTAGGAGCCCATTTTTGTACCATGACACCATATTTTTTGGAACTTTCATTCGAAAAGAAAAACCTATGGCTATTGGTTTCATATATTTACATGTGTATAAATGTGAATGTAAATGTATTTGTGAATTCTTCTTCTTTAGTTATGTGACAAATGCCAATCTAAAATGTAATTTGCATATGAATCGACAACTTGATTATATAGTCTAGGTATATGAATGTATGTAATGAAATCAAAATGCCGTTCCAACAATATTACCCTTAAGATTCTTCTCAGCAACATAGGATATCTAACGTGGTACCAACCATTCAATTGCAAAGCAATCAACTATGAATCCATGCAAACCTTTAAAGACCAAATACCATTTGAAATGACATCCCGTAATAGCCCAATTACTGCACTATACTGAACCACATTGTTTGAGGATGGATGAGGGAATACTCCTCCTGAAGACACAAGCTGATCCTTGGGTGCATAAATGACCCAATCAATAGAAGCTAATTTCTGTGTATGGCAGCTAGCACCATATAAAAATCTTGAGTATGCCAAAAAATTTGTTGACAAGTACAAACCAATAGGAAGCATGTCAACAAACCAACATCAATAAAATAAAAACCAACTATGCAAAATTGTACAGTAATATACAAGGTACCAACCCAAGCTAGAAACTCAGGTGTACTACTTCTTAAGGTAGAGCCCATTCCTAGGCTCCTTCATCATATTCCCTTCTTAATCTTATAACTCATAGGCTCTTTTCTCTAGGACACTCCTCATGATGTAAGGACCATGCCACATAGGATTAACCTTGCCTGACCCCAAAGGTTCATTGAATTGATCATATAAAAGGATTAAGTCACCCTTGCTATATTGATGGGGATTGATAGAATTATCATACTGGTACTTGACATGATTCTTATTCAATTTTATTTCCATGATAGCATCTTGATGTTGCTCATCAAGCTGTTGGAGGTAGATTAATCGATATTTTAAATCAGAGGTATCAGGATATAGCTTTAGGACTAGCTTCAAGAAAGGGATCTCACATTCAACTGGCACAACTGACTCCACCCCATGAACTAACTGGTATGGTGAAAAACCGGTGGAAGTATTAACCGCGGTCTGGTAAGCCCACAAACCAGGGTACAACATGGTATGCCAATTAGTCTTGCGTTGTGTGATGGTTTTTTGTAGAATTGTATTAAGATATTTGGTAACCCCCTCAACCTGACCATTCACTTAGGGGTAATAAGATGAAGAATGTTCTTGCTTAAACACCAGCTTGAAAACTAATTCCACCATCATATTATTATGAATGTGACTTCCATGATCAATGACAATCTCCTTTGGTATTCCAAACTGAGTGATAATATGATTGAAGATGAAGTGAGTGGCAATCTCACCATTAGATTTAACAGTAGGAATAACCTCTTCCCATTTAGTAAAGTAATCCACGACCACTATAATATGATGATGGTTCCCAACTAATGTTGGGTTACAATCCATAAAATCTATCCCCCACTTAGTGAAGGTACCGTCGATGATAACATGGTGTAATGGGGTGGGATGCGAGCACATGTTTCGAGAAAATACTTGGCAAGGGTGACATATATTGACCATGTTAACACAATATTTAAAGATCGGTGATTAATATTAACCCACTCTTAAAGTCTTTTGAGATGTAGCAAGCTTGGATAAATGACTACCACACACCCCATCATGGCAATCATTAATCATGTCCCTAGCCTCCTCGTGAGCCAAACAACGAAGTAAGATAGACTCCACCCCACAACGATACAACATGTCACCGATGTTGAGGTATTTTTTATCATTATGACATAAGCGTCGTTGTTCATCCATTGAGAAATGCGAAGGGAACTTTAGAGTCTAAAGGTATATGATGATATCGCCATATCAAGGGTCTCTAGACGAGATGAGGAAAATGTGCTCATACACAAATGATTCCTCATGAACCGTGTCCTCATATATCCTAGGAATATACGACATCAACTCCACAAATACCAAAGACTTCTTGGATTTTGTCGAAACAAAATCAAGTTCAAAGTCCTGTAAAATAACAATCCATTTATTATACTTTCCCCTATCATCCGTCTATTCAGGACAAACTAAAATGGATTGATATGTGCTACAACCGTGGTCTCACGAAGTAATATGTAGCGCCATAACCACTGGACTGCATGAACACTCGCTAAGGACAACTTCTCAACACGAGTATATCAAAGTTATGCATCAATGAGATTTCAACCAAGATAATAAATAACGTGCTTGTGGAGCTCGTCATCCTATTGAACTAAAACCATACCAACCATCTCTTGAGACACAACCACATAAATCAAGAAGTATCTACTGTAGTCTGGGGGGGTAAGTAGAGGGGTCAATGCTAAGGATTTCTTAATGGTGTCGGAGGACTCTTGGGACTGCTCATCCCATAAGAATGGAGTATCCTTATTCAATAAGCGCATAAAAACCTTGGTCAGGTTGGTGTAATTCATATCAAACTGACAAAAGAAACTAACCATCCCTTCAAGCCTCTGAATTTTTCTAATTCTATGCAAGGGAGTCAATCGAATTATTTCCTCAACCTTTAACAGATCAACCATAATCCCCTCATTTGACACAATTAATCCTAGCAAGCGACTAGTCCTAACATAGACGATGCACTTTTGAGGGTTTAAATGAATTTGATAACAACGAAATTTCTCAAATACCAAATGAATATGTGTTGGATGATCCACTCTCTAACGAGAGTGAGCAACAAGGTCATCCAAATACCCTTCAATTATACATTTAAGGTCGTGAAAGGCAAAGGTCATCACCCGCTGAAAAGTAGCTCCAACATTTGTAAGGACAAAAGGCATCTTTCGGTATGCAATAGTACGCCAAGGACATATAAATGTAGTATTGTGTTGATCCTTGGGTTTAATCAATATCTTATTATAACCTGAAAAATCATCTATAAACAAAAAAAATCACTTCATGCACATCATCCAAAATCTGATCAATAAATGGAGTGGGGAAGTTATCCTTAGGACAAGCTCTGTTTAGATATCTGAAATCGGTGGACACACAGATGGTTCCTTGCTTCTTATCCACAAAAATGGTATTGGATACCCATTCTATCAAGCGAACCGAGTAAATGAAGCTAGATTTGAGAAACTTTTCTACCTCAGTCTTAATGGCAAGCGCCTTAGAGGATTTCACATTGCATAAACATTGTCAAATAAGCTTTACATTAGGATACGTTTTTAATTCATGCTCAACAATACTGAGGTCTATCCTTGACATTTATTCATAAGACCAAGCAAATATGTTGCAAAATTCCTTAAATAGCTCGGTGTATGTTTGAATTTCCTTAGGTGAACAATCTGCATCGATGTAAACATTCTCCACCTTGCCAAGGATATGAGAAATGTTGATCAGGATGGTGGGATATATGTTCTCCATGTTCCCTTCAACATATATACCATGACTGCCTAATGGGACCACGTGATAACCAACTTTATCTCTCAAAGTTGTTCGAAATTAATCATGCTCAATATGTTCAAGCTTCATGAGGAAATAAGATCGATGATGAATATCCTCCCAAGGCTATTCTAGACCATTCATGGCATAATAGTTTCGTATGAAGGAAAAGTGTCATCGACAAAATCATGTGAGCACAACGAATTGACTACCCAAGCAGGTGGTACATGGATATATTCCTCTTTCGTCCACGAAGAAGAGAGATCGAGGTCTGCAATAACATCAAGTACATCTTGGTAAGCAATATGCGCCAGAGACAATGGCATGTTCATGCTGGTGGGTGAACGACCTTCACACGAGTCAACTAACAAAGGAGATTACACGGGTTACTCAAATATGAGGAATGAAATGAGACCGGATTCAAAGATAACATGACACCACCAAGCATGGAATCAATATCTAAGATTGGTGCCGAAAAGTTAAAAGTTCCCATCAACAAAGGATACATTCCGACACCAACATTCTCAGTTATCGACTGAGAATTATCGATTACTGAGATAATGGAACCTAATGATGCTGATGAATCATAGTTATCAAATGATAATTGGTTGATCGTCACAATTGTTCCTTCATAAGGAAAGCATATGAAATGAAACACCAATGGCATGATCTCCTTCATGGAATAAATATAGTTTTGACTCAGTAAAAGATTATAGTTAATGGGTGCATCAACCACCTCGACCTCGATCGACATGATATTCCCCACAAAAGGACCTGAAGGGAAGGATAATGCCATGCGGTCTAAATGAATGTCCATCAAATGTTGTTAACATAGTCATGGATTTGGACAACATGGGAGAGCCAAGGCCATTCCAACAAGCTAAATATATCACCGACGTCGCAACACCTTCATCAATGAATGCACATTTAATGGTTTTATTCAATCACTCCATATGGACTTGAAAAGCCACGTGGTAAGGTAAGAAAGGTTGGACATCATACGTCTTGAAATTGAAAACACTGTGGCCATTCAGATCAACAACTCCTAAAGTAATTAACAAGGATTTCCTCTGCAAGGGACAAGTCTAAAGCACTTCTAAGGCTGACATATTTTTTGTTTTTATTTTATTACAATCTAAGTTTTCTCATAGACAAATTATGAAGTGATCTCTATCCCATGTTTTAGTTAATAACATGATACTAGAAAGCCTGACAATTACACTATAATGGTATCCAAAATAAATGGATAGAAAATGTTTCTTCTCTTAATTAATGCTTCAACCATAGTAGTATAATTAGGTGGTATTGGTCTTTTGTGTACAGAAATTCTGAACAATTCAGTATTTGTCGAATATTTGATCTAATTGTAATACAAATACAGACTGATTTTGAAAAATCAAATTTTAATTATTCAAACACTAGAATAAACACCTTTCATTTTCATACTTCTTAATTCAATTTAAGCATTCATTAATTAATTCCAAATGTATGTAGTGGTAAATAATTATTTACTTTCTTCTTAAAATAATCAATAATTATTAATATAAGATTTTTTTCTTGCACACTAAGTGTATTATATTTTTGTTTTTTAAATAGTAATTTTGGTTGTAAAAAATATGTTTAAAAAAATAATGATTTTTTTTAAAACTTTAAAGTTAATGATTGATATTTAATATTTCATTAAAAATATTGTATATGTTTAACTTTATATAGATGTTATATATATTGTTGTATATTTAATTAAAAATATTATATATAAGAAGTCTACTTCGGTATTTTTAGTTAGGTATTTTTTCTATATCTAATCATATACGTATCCGTATTAGTACTTGAATTATGCTACCATGGCTTCAACATGTATCATTTTTTAATTTTATTTTATATGTGCTCGTTACTTTCTAAATTTTATCATAGACAAAGTATGAAGTTATTTCTTTTCCATTTTGTAGTGAATAATATGATATTGAAAAGCCTAACCATTACACTGTAATGATATTAAAAATCTGCCACTTATTAATTCACAATTTCTGCCATCTTAATATTTAGAAATTTGTTATTTAGTGATTTTGATCGTGGTTGTTTGAGGATTTTCCTCTGAAATTATTTATGTGCCTTGAAATATAATCCTTATGAATCATGACACAACAAAGGGTCATCTTTAGTTACTTGGATATGATCGATTATTAATAGACTTTAGGAATCTAAGGGGACTGCTAATTAGACTTCTAACTTCCTTTTTCTATTCCACAAAATGGAAGAGGTACCGAAGTTATAAATTTCCATCTTAAATCATCTATCCCTACATAAAGTTTTTGAAAAAATGGCATCTAATGCAAAACAAAAATTTCATCTCTTAAATAGAGCTTTCCTGGATATTTAACACTTAAATTTTAGCCTTAGGGCTATTATGAAATCTAAACAAAACAACAACAACAGTGGAAAATATTTCAACTCTTGACAATCCAATCCAATAAGTGATTCAAGATCTCTCTAGAGCAGTTTTCTCATGCATAAAAAAATATATGTAAATCACTTAGTACATCTATAAATACAGTAGCAAATCTGCCCTATATTTTTCAATATAAATTTCAAATCACTTGACACATTCAACCTTATCTTATGTCAATTTAGCAAGACATATTTATGTAATTTTCTCAAACATGAAGGGATAACTGGCTGAAAATCAAATATGGAATTATTGAAGTTTTGGACAACTGGATACTTTATTTATATGCATAAAAATACAATTCATGTACGTTACCATAGCCTTATCACAAGGATAGTACAATCCTCTAGCTCTCTAAAACTTTGTCTAGGGAAAACAATGAAAAACCCTAGCTCACACCAAGGATCTTCAACAAGCATGTCCTCCAAGGCAAGATCTCTTCAGTTCTTCACTTCAACAAGTACAACTTTGTGTTTCGTCTGAAAATGCTAATCTCCAAGGCTTCAAGGGATGAAACCCTAACTTAGAATTCAATATGTTCCAAGAAGCTCCAAGAAACCTCAGCTAATCCACACACACACACACACACACACGCATACACACACAGGGTAGTAAAGAAGACCCTAAACAAAAGGGAAGACAATATTGCTCCTCTAGTAACATTTCTAACACAAGTGTGAATGAATATGAAATGATTCTCTTCTTTATTCATATATAAGAGAGGTAAGGGAGGCCAACAATACATATGTGGGAATATTCTCTTACAAGCAACCTACAAATATGTATGTAGGCTAACACATGAGCACGTACACATGTCAATCTCCAAGGTGATTTCATCCACAACTAAGGCTCCAAATGCAAGGGTGCTCCATGAGGTGTTCAACACTCCTACAAGCCTCCAAATGATTCCAACAAACTTCTTAAGTCATGTACTCCATTGGGTTAGCTCCCCTTTACATGAACGTTACATTGTAACGTAGGCATCACTAAGTCAACTCCAAGCCTGCATGGAAGCATCCAAGTTACTCTATGTTGTCTAGAACCCAATTCCCACCTTGAGGATGCAAAACACTCCTCGTCCATTGTAGGGCATTTTCCAAGCCAATAGATATTTCCATATGGCCATCATGTAGAATGACACCAAATTGTATGAAGATCTTCGATGCCCTAGGTATCACTATCATGCATGAATCCAACTAAGGAACAACCATTGAGTAAATGTGCAATTCATCATGGACCATATCCTATGTGCAAATCCATCATGATTCATGGGCCATCCATGGGATTGATCATACACCATGTACTTCGCATTACCAAACATTGTGTAAACACATTTTGAGTACTTGTGGAAGCTAACAATCCATTATTGTGAGTGAACCCAAGTTAAAGTTAAAACACTTTTATGGGCATTGCTCCTTTATTAAATTCAATGTTTAGAATTCATTTTCTATTGTCATGTTTTAACTTGCCATATGTATTCTAGTCAGAAGTATTTCTATTGACTTGTTTTCTTGACTTCTTTTTTAAAGTTGTTGGGATATTATAAACCCACTTTATACTTAGGATAACAATATTTAATAAATTTTTATTAAATTCCTACCTACTAGTCTATATAGTTGGCATCCACTTGCACCACTTGGTCAACACTTGGAATATATACCCCAGGAGCACCTTTATCTCGATTCTGGTTAGATCCTGCCAACTTTACTGACTACCAGAATTAGTAACCGCACCTTCCTACATAATCTGTCTTTATACTAATTTTATCATGTTTTTCAATGGATAAGTTAAAGCTAGTCAACTAGGAAACTACTATCTTTTGTTGCCAACCCATCCTCCATGATTTTCTCTACATATTCCGTGATTAGCATGTTTTTCCATCACTCATGACAAATCACTCATGGTTCATCCAATTCGTGAGGTCCTTGACATATTTGGAAAGTGCTGTAGCCACCTATGGGGGTTTATCATATTTAATTTAGATTTATGATCTAGCATGAATTGTCTTCTAAGCAACTTGGGTTTACCTATGAAGGATGTATTATTTAATTTATACTATGCTGATCAATAATACATGGAAATACATTGGATCATTCTTCACTTTTCTTGTATCCAATATTACTATTCATCTCTCTATTTTCCTTCTGCATGCTTATGAGAATTATCTTTGTAGCTAGATCTACTTCCTATGATTCTTCTTAGCATTAGATATGCTATTTCTACATGGTGTCAGAGCTCTCCTACATGGTATCATAACACAAGGTTGTTTAATTTCTACATAGTTGAGGAGCTATATGTTCCCTCTACCAGAGTGCATATAGTCTCCTATTCCTCTACGAAGAAGAGCTTGAATTGAGCTCACAATTTTTTCTCCTAATTTTTATTTGTGCAGGTTGCAGAGAGTATCATCTTGAGTGCATCAACTTCTTAGCATGGATTCTTGTTCATCTATGATCCTGACTCCATTCAACTATCATGAATGGAAATCCAAAATTGGAATTCTATTGTGCAGTAAGGGACTATCAAAGTTACTCTAGATTGGGAGAATGAGCCTAATGCTAATGTTGAGAAAGATAAGTGGAATAATAGGTTGGATGAAGCCTATGTATTTATTTTCCTTTCTATTTCTCCTTATCTACTCTTTCATCTAGATGGTTTGACCACTCCAAACCAAGTATGGATCAAACTTGAGTCTCTCTTTGGAGTTCAAGATGAGATAAGAGCGCATCAGTTGGAGAATGAGTTATTCTCATTGAGTCCAAGAAATTTCGATTCTATTGAGGTTTTGTTCACCAAATTCAAGTCACTTGTTCTATTCCTAAAGCAATGCAGGAATGAGGAAAAGGAAGATAAATTGATCATTTCCATCCTATCAAAATTGAGTCCTAAATACTCAGTTTTTGTGTCTACTTTTCATGCTACTAAGCTTGCTATTTTGAATTGGAAAATGCCTTCTTTGAGTACATTCTTTGATTCAATGACAAAGAAGCAAGATAAATTTATCCATATGGGTGATCTTAGATCCTCCAAGGGAAAGCATCATTCTCTTATAGTTCAAGGAAGCAAGAATGAAAAATCAAAAGAGAAGCAAATAGTGAAAGATAAAAATCCAATGCCAGATAATGAAGATGAAAGTTCGAAGCCTACTGATGAAGGTTCAATGAAGAAAGTCAAGAAGAAAGGAAGTACATCCAAGTTTTATTATTGCAGCAAGGGATTTCATCATGAGAATAAATTTTTCAAGAAGAATAAGGACATCATGTCTCAGTTGCTTGAGAAACATAACATTGAAGTTACATATGAGCTAGAGAAGCCTTGAAGCGAATATTTATCTGCTTACACAAATAATATTACCAAAATACTTGGAATATTAAATAAGCCATAATAATGTATAAATTGATGATATAATAGATATGATGATAGATTACAAGTGAGTGCCATATATATATTAATCGTAAGGGCACTTTGGATACTATCCATGAAAGGATGCGTCATTTTAGAATTGTTTACTAATAACTATTTATTAATTATTAATATCAATATGTATTAATATTTAATAATTAATATTGATATTTAATAGTTATTATTAATTATATAATAGTTATTTAGTGATTCTTTATTATATATATTTTTGTTCATTACAAGCCTGCTGTATCTTCAGAACACTATCATAGTGTGCAGTTCTAAGGTGATAAAAACTATTCCTTGAGTTCCAGATTTAAATTATTTGCTCATATATCTGGTATAGATTCATTTTCTGATACATCAGAATCAGAATTCCCAAATTCTTTATTGAATAATCCACCTATCAATCTCCTAGATTCATCTCCCAATACTTGTGATTTTTCACTATATCATGACTTGTCTTTAAGAAGCTCTTCCTCACTTCAATAAAATGGTTATAATTCTGATTTAAAATCATGTTTGCAGGTTACATTCATTATATGAAATCATCCATACCATCTACCATACCTATGAATACTCTTAACACTATACAAACCCCAAGTTCACTAGTTGATTCCTCATTGGTTTCCTATGTAGTGTTACTTATATAAAATCGTGTCAAGAATTGTCTATTTTTCACTGGTTGGTTATACATGACCTTTTTCATCATTGTAATTATATTACACATGTTTTTATATGTTCTAAACACCTATGGTTCAGATCTCAAGTCCATCCATCATTTAGATTTTTACACTCATCAGTTTTCCCCTGTTGCTCATCCTTTTCCTACTCTAGCCCCATATACTCATGGAGACACTGAACGTAGCCCCATATACTCATGGAGACACTAAACCCTTGGTATTTATTGTTCCATATGATAATATTTATTATATATTAGAGTCTATTAATCCTCATATCATATTTGGAAAGGGTCTACATCATATTGGAAGAAAGATATGTGATCCACATCACAATTTTGCAGCCATACAAGGAACTGATTATGTAACTGATTATCTTATTTTTTCTACTCTTTGGGAAGGAGTATGCACATATATATTTTAATTTTAATATTCTGTTTGCTTATCAAAGTATGTCATCAACAAGAAGCATTCAGATAATTCTCCTGCTTCATCAGATGATGAGATACAATGAGTCTCTCCTCTCCTTTCTTGTAGATTCTACACTCTAGCACACAATCTTGGAGTCTACAAAATTCTTTATCAAGTATTTCACTAGAAGTAGTGCATTCAACTCATTAAAGTGAAGATAAATACATATTGAATACATGTTTTTCAAATTTTATTCCTTGTCCTTTCTTGAGGGAGGATCTTCCCCATGTGGGGTTGCCTCTTTTCTCAGCTATTCTGGACATGAATAATTGTAAAGGGTGACCATAACCTTGTTGTTGGGTCCTATATAGGGATATATACACCTATATGAACATATATGTACATTATTATTTTAGACATATCATCATAAATCCATACTTAAAGGGGGGTGTTGGGATATTATAAACCCACTTCATACTTAGGATAATAATTTTTAATCATTTTTTATTAAATTCCTACATACTAGGCTAGGTAGTTGGCATCCACTTGCACCACTTGGTAAACACTTGCCATATATATACCCTAGGAGCGCTTTTATCCTAATTCCGGTTAGATCTTGACAACTTTATTGACTGCCAAAATTAGTAACTGCGCTTTCTTGCATATTTTTTCTTTATATTGCTTTTATCCTACTTTTCCGTGGATAAGGTAAAGCTAGTCAACTAGGAAGCTTCTATCTTTTGTTTCCAACCCATTCTCCATGATTTTATCTCCATATTCCATGATTAACATGTTTTTCCATCACTCATGACAACTCACTTATGGTTCGACCAATTCATGAGGTCCTTAACAGATTTGGAAAGTGCTCTAGCCACCTATGGGGGTTTATCATATTTGGTAAGTAAACTTTATGAGCTAGCATGAGTTGTCTCCTAATCAAATTGGATTTACCTATGAAGGATGTATTATTTAATGTAAACTATGTTGATCAATAATACATGGAAAGATATTGGATCATTCTTCACATCTCTTGTATCCAATCTTACTATTCATCTCTATATTTTCCTTGTGCATTCTTGTGAGAATTATTTTTGTAGCTAAATCTACTTCCGACGACTCTTGTTAGCATTAGAGATGCTATTTCGACATGGTCTCATTGATCTCCTACAAAAGTGTGGGCTCTTAAAAACATTTTAAGATTCTTTCATTTGTTAATTGATTTTTTTCTGTCATTAATGTTGTGATAAGATACCCATCTTTATGCGAGACATGATGATCAAATATACTGATTCAATTATTTCAAGTTGCATGCAATAAAATATATTATGTTTCCTATTATGTGATAACTTTGATAGTATTTACCATTGTCATGTTTTGACTTGGAATATGTATTCTCTGAAGTCTCTTTGTTGATGTGCCTTTCCTTTTTTCTAAAGTGTGGGTTCTTAACAACATTTTAAGATTCTTTTGTTGGTTATCTAATTGTTTCCTGTCATTTATTTTGTGTCACGATACCCATATTTATGTGAGACATGATGGACAAATACATATTGTTTCAATTATTTAAAGTTGAATGTTATAATATCTATTTTGTTATCTATTGTGTGACACTACTTTGTTAGTATTCACTGTGATATATAATCCCATAATAAATAATGTAGATAAATTATATATTTTGATTTGACTTAATTTATAATGTGGGGACTTATATAGATTGCTTGACAAACGTTCCTTGAAAATGATTGCAAGTAGAACAGTATGATCATTTGCTTTTAAATAAACTCTACAACATACTTGGCAGTGAAGACAAAAGCTTATGAGGCTTATTGGGCAAATCAAAACATGGAATTTCAACTTGCTACTATGATGAATGTGGAGGTCTTACTTCTTTGTGAAGATGTTCATTCTCTTTTAGAACAAGTGGTATCCAAAGATTTAAATGTTATATGGCAAGAATAATGACAAGAAGTCTGTTAGGAATTAAAATTCATGAATGCAATTTTATGGGCTTATGCCAATCTTTTGTGTGCCTTGAAAATGATTACAGGTGGAACAACATGATTGTTTTATTTCAGATAAACTCTTACTACATACCAAGCAGTGAAGACAAGAGATTATGGGGCTTAATGGGTAGATCAAAACAAGTCATTTCAACTTGCTATTTGATGAATGTGGAGGTCATTGTGGAGGTGTTCAATTTTGTTTTTGAAGAAGTGTTTTTTAAATATTACAATGCTAAATGGCAGGACTAAGGAAAAGAAGTTGTTTTTCAAGAACTGAAATTCAGGATTTCATTTTGATGGGAATCAACCAATCTTTGCCTGGATTATTACTCTGCTATATCCCTTTCTACAAATGGATATATACGTGGTCTTATTGTCTAAGGGAAAGTGGTTCATAATGGGTTCACATTGAGTTCATACTTGTGAAGTCAAATATATATTAAAGACTCAGTTCCTTCATACAATGTATTCGGGTCATTAAGGTTTCAAACATCAGCGAGGTCGAAGTCTACTTCTAGGATTCTGAGACACCCAATATATATGAACTAAAACTTTATTTATAGACTTTGATTCATAGACATAGAAATTATTTTTCATCTTCAGAGGGAGAAGATCATTACAAGTGCAAACTCACACTAGAAAAATTAACCAGTAAGATTTTGATCCTAGTTAGTCATGCTGAGTGCAAAGGGAGAGCATACTCTTCTATTTTTACAGAATCTTTACACTTGAGATCACTGCTTTTGATCCCAACTGATCGCTCGAGGAGCAGAGGGAGAGAATACACAATGCTCAACGCACAGGAAAAATTAAAACGCAGAGTTAAATTACAAATGCGATAGCCTAGAAGTAGACTTCAGCCTCGCTGATGCTTGAAACCTCAACGACCCCAATAAATTGTATGAAGGAACTGAGTATTTAATAGATATTGGTTAGCTTCTACATCTTCTGTAAGCCAATTCTGGTCTTATCTCTTAGCATACTTGTAGGATATCCTAAATCCAAAATTGCTCCTTTACTGCCCGATAAAGGTATGTTTTTAATGGAAACTTCAATGGACTCCATAGGACTTGCATCCCTTGACTGCCAATATACAGACCAAACTACAGTCTCTCTGGCTAATCATCCTTTTAGACTGCTGAAACTTCATCTTCTGTCATTACCATTGATGATACAATCCCTTCCCCTAACTGAAAACTGCCTGAGATATTTCCCACTGAACTATACAAATTAAAATGGTGGAAAAATAAATATAGCACTCAAATAAAAATAAGTTCCTTAAATATAACCTTTACTGATAAAGATGAGCCTATCCACATAAATTTGGTTGATAAAGAACAAATTGATTGGGATAAATATAAAGGTTATCAATACACCCATTTAGGCGTTGTAATGTTGGTACTTTTCCCATTAGTTAGGACTTATATGAATGTTTCTTGTTTATGTTGTGTTTTAGATACTCACCATCTAGAATTTGTTGATTCCTTAATAGGAGGATTTGAAGGCCCTCTGTATAATGGTCCCTTTTTTGGAACAATATTTCCAAACTACTTGGTTAGTGTGGATGACCCTTACATTTATGATTTGTTAAAATCTTGTATTATTCCCTTGGGAATGGATACAGGTTCCAAAATTATAAAACTAAAATCTCTTGAAGTCATCCATTTTGGAAATGATTCCCTTCCTCTTCTCATAGAAAAATTCCATAATAGTTCACGCCTACATAGCGTGGACCCAATTGCATTTTATTGGACTTGCATTTTCTATCCTAAACAATGGGAAGTAAAACACAGAGAGTTGAGAAATACTGATAAAGCTCTGAATCCACAACTCTCTATCCAAATACTCCTTGTTTTTTATAGATATTCAAATTCTTTCAGACTTCCTAATGGTTTTCCTTCCCCTTAGTTTGATCCACCTCTTGTAAATTATTCCTCTCTAAATAATACCATATCCTCTCAACCAATATGGAAAGAACCCCATTTCCCTTACCGTCCTTCTTTCCCAGGGGTTCAAAATAATGAGCATAAATGTTAGCATGCAAAATTCCCTACATGCATAAAATCTTTGGAGAGAATGAAGCTTAGAAACAAAGGTGTAATATTATACATAATGTCTCTCCACAGAAGTGTCCCAGGTTTCACCTCCACTAATCCGAAAGGTGATACCTCATTCCATCCTAGAGGAAATCTTCTTGATACTCCTTTTAGACAGTTTTCCCATGATGACTTAACAAAAAGAGAATTTATGCCTCACAGATTATCCACTCCGAATGAAACTGTCTCTGATGAAGTCAACTTGCTAAATTATGGTAATTATCAACAATATCTTACTTCTTAGAATATTGATGACATAGCCTCAAACATTATGCTTCTAAAGAAAAAGTTCAAATAGAAAAAGAACATATTGCCCTTTTATAAGTAAAATTAGATCATTTGCTATCAGACCAGGAAGAAATAAAAAATATCATTTTTTTAGCAACTAAAAAATTATAAAAAAGGCTAGACGTTTTGGGAAAGATGATGGTTAGATCCTAGAATGTGAGAAACAAAAGGAGTCATGTTAGCCAAATAGATTTATAGCTAGCAACAAAAGGCCATGAGCAATAACATGAATGAAGATACTCATTTGGGAAGATGGGTATCAAAGAAGAACATAGGCTGAGATTTTGATTTCGACAAGATGAATATGATCAAGTATAAATTGATGAATTGACAAAGATGGTCTCTCAATCTAATCAAATTCCTAAAGCCTCCCCCAAGAAATATCTTTCGGCATTTCAGATCCCCAAGAGAGAAGTTCAACAACAAGATGTTGGATCATCAAATCAGTCTAACCAAGGTCCCTCTCCTTTACAAATAACTGGACCTCATGCTCCTTTTGACACATAGATGTCTAACCTCTATAACCCTTACCCTTCTACTGCACCTAATTCTTTTAATTTAAAAAAAATGGGATGAACAGCTTGATCTCCCAAATTCTTGATGAACCAATCATGAATATCTAATGCCAATCCCATGCAAAATTTAGAACAACCATTGAGTTACTCGCTAAATGGGTACTGTACAAAAAACACAAGATAATATAATAATTAGCCAACAAATAGCAACCAAAAAGTTGCAGGATTTTCTGGATTAACTTCAGAATGGTGTCGTTGGATTCCCAAGAATCTAGAGAAGAAATGCTCGATGCAAGAGATGGTGACCAACACATTCTTAGTTCCCTAGGCAAAGAATTATATGGTATTAATGAGAATTAATATTATGAGAATCTTTCATCCTTATTCATGTCTTCCAGAATTTGTGATTTAAATAAAAGTGAAGAATATTTCTACTATATGTAGAAACTCCTGATTACCTCTGACAATGCAGGAATGTTGATGTATTTGTAACTTCGGAATGTATTCATCTATGTATCTTATGTCTTGTAACCTGATGTTTATTCCGGGATGTGTTTATTATGTAATTGAGTAATGTTGTCATGCCTCGATGTTCCGATCGGGAGGATCTATAATGTAAACAAGTCCTGTCAAGTCATAGTGGGAAACCCTCCGATTGTCTAAGAGTTAAAGTCCACGTAGTTCCGGGGCACTAGGGTTATTAGACTTTCCTAGTAGAGGTCGGCCCTAGTAGGGTTTTAGCCATGCCAAGATTAGTATAAATAGAGAACTAGATTCTCTATTTATCACACAACCCATACACACTCAAGTGTAGCGCATAGTTGAGGAAGGAGAAGACACTGGGGCTAGATAAGAAGAAGGATACTGTTGTTGGAGATCACTTACTGTTTTGGGATTTTCTATTTTGGTGCTGATTCTATCTTCGAGGAAGTTGCGGGGTTTTCTCCATTTATGGTTTCCCAGAGGAAAAACACTGTGTTCATTGTCTCTTGTGTTTGATTGCTGTGCTTGTTATTCTCTCAGTTAAAGATCCTAATAATGCTAGCTTAATGTTGAAAAACTAACAAGAAAAACCTACATATCTGAAGCATTATTTAATAAGTTTTCCTGGCCATGCCCATAATTCTATAGAGAAGAATCTAAAAGAAAATAACACTCATCTCTCATGTCTTTCCTTATCTCAGTTGCATGGTTTCATCATGGAAACCTGGCAAGAACATTGACTGGAGAAAAGAGTTGCAAAAGACTTTAAGAGGCACTCTTCCATGTTTTCCCCATGTTTTTGTAAATATGTTGTAAGAAATCCAGTTTGGGGATGTGGCGCTCACAATAATGGACACTTTGGGCGAGAAACATGCAGTTGAAAAAAGAAGAAGCAACTCAAATATACTAGTCAAGGAAAATTTTAGGGGCAAAATTAAGGGATTTAGAAAAATTTAATGGGCGGATTTTAATACGAAAAGTTATTCCTTCGCCCCCTATTTTTAGTACTAGAAACTTCCAACACTTGTTTAGCCCTCCATATTTTTACATTTGTTCCAAATTTTTACCTTTCTTCGGGCCAACACCCCCACCCCCCCCCAATTTTCTATAAATTTTTGTAACTTATTTTTACCGTTCTTTTGCGCTAAACCACCCCGATTTTCTATAATTTTTTAAACCTTTTACATGTCTTCATTAGATCGACCAAATGATCTTTTTGATGAAAACATAATATTCATCATCCCAAACGTATCATATTTTTTCTTTCTATTCACAAATCTGTCTTCTCCCACTGGTAAAGTAAAATCTACTTGTTGTTTATGACATTTTCTTTTGCAGTTTGAAATTGTGTTGGGTTATAGTTACATATTATTAGTTATGCAAGAGACAATAATGCCAGAAATATTAAAACTCTACTTATTGTCATGTTCCATACAGATTTAGTGATGACTGCCAGGTAGTTAATTCTATTGACAAAATGGCCTCTTCTAGTGGCAACAAAAAGGTCACATGTTTTTCAATTTCAATGGCTAGTTGTGAGTAATTTGATTGAATTTTGGATCTTTTGTTCACTTATTTTTTTCACCTCATCTTGTGTTGTTGAGATTAATAAGCTAATTTTTCAATTGAAATCTAAATTATTCATGCTTTTGCATCTCACTGTTCTATAAATTATGGTAAGTTGTATAGAATGATAACCTATTTAGTTGTGTCTGATAGGTTAAGATTTGGATTTTTTTCATCTTTGATTCTTTGATTGCCTAAGTAGCAAGCCCATCCTTTCTTGACCTCTTTTTTGGTAATTCACAACGCATTTTTTATTATAATATTAAAAAAATCCAATCATTTTTATTAATTTGAATAGTATATACATATTCAAATATTATAAGTTTTAACCCAACATAATAAAATCCACGGGCTTCCATCAAATTGTGAACTTCTTTTTCCCCTTCTAGATCTAACATTTCTACGATGCCATTGAAAACTTAGTTTTTTTAAAATATATTTGGAATATATATGCGTAAATCAAAAACTAGTTCCCCGTGGTATGTTGTGTTATGCTATGCAGTACAAGTTCCATCAAATTTCTCTAAGGTGCCATCTAAAGCTTAGTTTTAAAAAATATATATTTACTATATATGCACAAAATAAAAACTACTTCCTCGTGTTCTACTATGTAATATAAAACAAAAACTACTTCAATGTGTTATGCAATGCAGTACAATTTTAGGGTTAAAAAACTGCCATGGAAACTAGATGGATAATGATTTTTTTTATTAGTTTATGTAACTCTTAAATTTTACATCTTATTTTTAAAATATATATATTTAGTATATATGCACAAAACAAAACTACTTCATGGTGTTTAAAACTTGGACGAAGAATTGATTTTTCTTTAGTTTATGGAACAGTTAAATTTTCCAACTATATATTTAAAAAATATATATTTATAGTAGATACACACGACAAAAACTACTTCACGATGTTATGCAGTACAAAGAATTGCTATAAAAGCTAGATGGACAATAGAATTTTTATTAGTATCTGCAACCCTTAAATTTTTCAACTTAATTTTTTTCCAAATATATTTAGTATATATATGCACAAAACAAAAACTAGTTCAAGTTATTATGTAGTACAATTTTACCATAAAGAACTACCATGAAAACTTGATGGAAAATGGTTTTCTAATTAGTTTATGCAATCCTTTAATTTTTTAAGTTAGTTTTTTAAAATATATTTAGTATATATATACACAAAACAAAAACTTCTTCATTGTGTCATGTAGTACAATTTTACGGCAAACAAGTGCCATGAAAAATAGATGGACAATGGAATTTTTATTAATTTATGAAACCTTTACATTATTTTATTATGTAATACAATACAATTTTATGGTAAAGAACTGCCATAAAAATTGGATGAACAATTAATTTTTTATTAGTTTATGAAATACTTACATTTTTAAACTTCATTTTTTCTAAAAAAATTACTATATATATGCACAAAACAAAAACTAGTTTACCGTGTTATGCAGTACAATTTTATGATAGAGAATTGACACGTGGGAAAGATAATGAGAGTTTTACAGATTCGTATCCTTCATGTTAGGATCCCTATACACAAACTTTTATTTTTACCCAATCAAACCTGAAAGCGAATTACTGTTTCCTTTCTGTTGGTGGGTGGGTGGACAAGGCTATACAGATCTTACCTTTTCATCAGAATTACTTTGCATCCAGAACTGCCACTCCACTTATACATTTCGCTAAAGACAACGAGTTATAGGACCCTTATATAGTATCCCAGGACCCTGGGTAAACAAAATCTTTATTTATGAAAACACAGTGGTCGGAAGCAAAAGCATGCTTGACCATAAGGGAGAGGGAGTGTTTAGAAGTTAAAACTATTTACTTTTGGAGAATATTTTTTATTTTATTTTTATTTTTATTTTTTCAAGAAGAAAAAAGCCTGTCCTTGTTATTCTTATTAAGAATCAAAGGGCATCAATCTTTCCATCCCATAAATGGGTTACAATTAAGAAGAATACAACTCATAAGACAATAAGACTCCTCGAGACGCTGCCGAGGGGAAAGGCAATACAGAAGAGTGAAGGATCCCATCAGAAAAATGGTCTCATCATAAAAATGGGTCAGTTGCATCAACCTCATCTACCGAGAACCAAAGGGATCTGAACAACAATCTAAAAGTGGCCACTCGGTGAGCAGCAAGACTATAGATCGAAAAGAGGAGTAAGCTCCCCTATCCATGCTCAAAAGAGCTGAAAGTACTCACGAGAGACCAATTGGTCCTCCAAAAATTCTGAGAAACAGCCCGTACCAGGAGAATAAGAGAGGGCAGTTTTAAAGAGACGGTCAGTAATCTGATTGTGCTCTCGGTAGATGTGGGTGAACAACAGATCTGGAAAGCTAAAAATTAGCTTTTTTGTCTCACTGCACCAGTGAAAGAGATCTGGGGGGAGAGAGCAGTCGATCCCTTTGCCCAATAAATGATGACTTGTGAGTCATTGAAAATGTGGGATAAGGGGATCCCCATCATTTGGGAAGAAAGCAGAAGAGCCCATAGGCTAAGTAATTCTGCTTTGGTATTTGTGCCATATCCGACCCCCAACGCGAACTCGAAATGATGAGACTCATTCAAATATAAGCAATATCCCACACCTGCAACCTTGCATTTAGAGGCACCATCGAAAAATCCACAAGGAAAGAACAAACAGGGAGGATTCCCAATCGCTCTGCATTTTTAGCTTTGACAGGCTGAGAAGAATATGTCTGGACAGAGTAAGTAATTTGTTGAACAATGCTGTAAATATTCCTATTTTTTCCTTCAAATATGGCCTGATTCCGTGCTTTTGCATATAATCCACAACATATGAAATGGAATATGACTAAGAGACGAATTCCTAGGAAATTTGCCAGCCCAGTTCCTTATAAATGACAAGAGAGATACCAAGGGAGGGATGGAAGGAAGCTGATACTAATCACAGATATGGACTAAGACAGTTCTCCAAACATAGCATTTTGAAAATAAATGATCGATGGTCTCACCATCTGAACAACACAGTGCACAAATGCCAGGACCGGACCATCCCCTTTTCTGAAGGTTATCCCAAGTGAGGATTTTGTTCCTGATAGCCAACCATATGAAGCAACCAATTTTTTTTGGAAGATCATTGTTCCACAGTAAAGAGTAGATACAAGTACCAACCGGATGAGAGAAAGAATGTACGATACAATCATATGCACATTTTGCTGAAATTGTTCCCTCTTTTTTATTATAATCCCATACAAGGGAATCAGCTAGCGGAGAGAGATGTATGCCACCACATAGAAAACCCTCTGTATATGTATTCTAGGCTTCTTTCAACAAACCTCCAAGGCCCAACTCATCGACAGTATACCAATAGCTCCGTGCATTGGGTAGTATGTTATGGGCTTGTGAGAGAGTACAAATATCCAAGTCCTCCAGGTACGATCTTATCTCTTCAGGAAGGATATAATAGGTATGTGCACCGATGATTGGGTCCACTCCAAGCAAAATGTCATTACCATCCCCAACCTGCCATGCCAGGTGATTACCCAGCCAAGGAAGGATCTGTAAAAAACCTCTCCAAATGATGGATACACTGTGAAAGCTGAATCTCTTGTTCCTGAGCAATTCAATCACCGTGAGTTTTTTCAAGTATTTAGAGATTAATACTTGATGCCATAAGCCGTCCTTATGTAGAGCCATCCATAGATTTTTAAGGCACAGCGATATACTGAACCACTAAAGATTTTTTATTCCCCATCCTCCAAATTCCTTAGGCCAAGAGAGTTCCTGCTAACTGACCAGATGATATCTTCTATAATTTTCAGAAGAACCCCATAGAAAGGCAAACATAATGCTCCCGAGCTTGTGCAGAATAGAGACTAGGATAGGAGCTAATCCCATCCAGTAAACCGGTATGCTGGAAAGAACCGATTGAACAAGGATCAACCTACCCCCGAGTGACAGAAGCTTATGGGTCCAATTGCAGATTCTCTTTTCAAATTTTTGAACAAGCCAAAGCCAATCACAGACCCTGTAACTGAGTGGCTTCAGGAAGTAACCGAGATATTTAAACCCAGTGAGGATTGGCTCCACCCTATAAGGTAGAACCCTGGCAAATTCAAGTAAACTGTTAGAGTCATTATTGTTATATAGGAAGCAAGATTTTTCAATACTGATTCTCATACCTGATGCCTTACAAAAAGTCTCTAGGATAACATCAAAAGTAGACCAATCCTGAAGAGTACCAGAACCCATAAGGATCACATCATCCACAAAGAGGAGGTGGGTTAGGGCAAGTGAGGATGAAATCTTAATACCCCACATAAGACCGTTGTTCCTCGCATCCGTGATAAGGAGGCTAAGTCCTTCGATGACTAGGATGAAGAGGAGAGGGGATAAATGACAACCTTGTTGTATGCCACGGGAAGCAGTAAAAAAATTCGAGGGGGTCCCATTAACCAGAACTGCAAAATTCGCAGAGGAAAGACAAACCATAATCCAATTGACAGTAAGGAGAGGAACCCCGATTTGGATCAAGATGAGCCGGAAAAAGTTCCAATCCACACGGTCGAAAGCCTTGATAAGATCCAATTTGAGAATGAAGATACATAAGTTTTTTGTTTTAACAAAGTGAGGAACCTCTTGTATGATTCCAATAGGCTCGGTGATCTGACGGTTTTTAAGGAAACCGAATTGTTCTTGTGAGATACCCAGATCCAAGAAGGGCTTAATCTTGCTCGTAATGACCTTTGCTATTAGCTTATACAGAAGATTACATTAAGAGATGGGATTGAAATCTACAAAGGTCTGAGGCTTGTCCAGCTTAGGAATGAGTGCAAGGAATGTCGAGTTCAAGGAAGGAAGAATATAACCAAAAACCCTAGTCGAGTCAAATACAGACAATAACTCAGGACCCAAGAGATCGAAGTAGTTCAGGTAGAATTATACAGGCCATCCATCCGGGCCCGGGCTCCGGTCTTTTTTAAAAGACTTCAGTGAGAGTTCAATCTCCTCAAGAGTGACAGGGCAGGAAAGGAGCGATGAGTGCTCGATAGGAATCATCCTAGGAAAAAGCATGACAACCATAAGTTGATGGACCAAACATGTACCTCCATCATCCTTATAAATACTAGCAAAGTGTGCTTTACCCAGTTCTTTAAGAGCTGTCTCATCTTCAAAACAATTGCCATCTGTATCTTCCAGTGACCAGATCGTATTTTGGTTTCGCCTCCCAGATGCCAGTAAATGAAAATATTTGGTATTGGAGTCACCTTGAAGGGCCCATTTCGTTCTACTTTTTAGTTTCCAGGTAAGCAGAAAATGGTCCAAAATCTTCTGCCTCTCAGCTCTAAGCCGAGTCAGATGTTCCATATCATCCATGGATAGGATACCGTTTGATGGGCTGGATAGGATCGATTCAATAGCCTGGTCAAGGTAAGAAGAAGCAAAATTCATACTAGCAAGCTTGGCCTTAATCCACACCTTGGAGTCATGTTTAAGGGTACGCAGCTTATGGAAAATATCCTCAATGCCAAGGGAGATGCCACTAAAGGAGTGAGAGGACCACCACTGTAAAAACCAATCATTGAAATCCGGATCACTGAGCCACGAGCAATTGAATTTAAAAGGATAGGTACAAGAGCCCCGTTGCTTTCCCCATTTGAGGCAAATTGGAAAATGATCTGATATGTCTGCACATTTTGTCCAAACCCAATGAACCCCCAAAGAAAAAATCAAGGATCCAGACATAAGGAAACAATCAAGACGCTTACTGATACCCTCTTTACCCACTCAACCATTGTGCTAGGTAAACCCTACATATTGAGGAGCCAAGTCCACGAGACCCACTGAATCGAAAAGGGATAAGAAGTGATTAGAGAGGGGATCCGTGGAGGCCTTATTTCCCCAAATCTTCGATGTGTGTAGGGTGATATTGAGGTCCCCACCTAAAACGAGATTTGGTGTGCTGAGTAACCCTCCACGAAATGCCTTGTCCCAAAATAGTTCACGGTCCTGATAAGGACCGTACACATTGAGGATGGAGATAGGAGTAAGCATCCCATGAATAGAAGCCTGAACCAAAAGGCCAGCACAGGTCTGAAAGGCCCTGCAATTAACCTTCAGAGGATTCCAGGCAGTGAGGAGGCCGCCAGAGAGCCTCGACACACTGATCGCACAAAACTCCCAAGAAGGAAAATAATGCAAGGGACGATCTACACATAGTTTCCTGGAGGAGGATAATATCCAAACCAAGGGATTTAATGAGAGCATGGAGGTTATGGATTTTGGTCTTACCTCCAAGACCCCGAATATTTAGGGAAAGGAGCATCATCATATAGCATCCCTATGGGGAGACATTGCTCTAAGTCCCCTGATAGAGTTTCCTTGGGCAGCATCCTTGATGCGAACAGAAAGAGGGATATAGGGTGGAGAAGCCGAGGAGAGGTCCACCTTATTATCCCTTTTCCCTTTTGATTTTTTCCGGACTGTCACATTGGCGAAGCGGATGGAATTGAGGTGTATAGTAGAAGGAGATGTAGGGGTTGTTGCAGTGAAGATGGATAAGGATGTTTTGAGTGAAGGGTCAGAGAAGGAGGGTGAAGAGGTGGGACTACGGGAGGGAGAAGAATGGCTCGGAGGTGTTCGCGAGTGTGGAAGGGGAGGAAAGTCCTCCAAAGAATCTAGTAATGGTGGGGTCTGCTCCTTAAATGATTGCAGAGAGGGTTTAGGAGGTCTGAGAGAGAAGAGGACTGGGGTGCAGAGGTAAGTCCTCTGGGATCGTGGGTGACTCTTGAGTCGTGCAAAGGACAATTGTTGATGGTAGGGAGTCAGTAGGGAGAGATAGGTCCCGAGCCATCACGGGAATCAGAGATGGAGAATCTGATAAAGAATTGGAGGACAAAGAGGGGACATGAATAGAAGATTTTGTATGTGATAAAATCAAATCATCAACCGCATCAAGAAAAGCATCTGAGACTACTTCAGTGGGAGAAGGTGACTCAAAGGAGTACTTGGAGATTGATACTGATGCTCAGAGGGAATGACTAGAGGGGTACTCAACAGAGAGTCAACGAAGCATGGGTCGTCGCAACCAGGATGCATGTCAGGACAAGCGTTCCTCAGGTGGCCAACTGCATAGCAACAACTACATCTGAATGGTACGTGGAGGTAGTCGAGCCTCTGGATCAACAGGCGCTCATTGCATAAGATTTCCACTTCTGCCGGCAATCCCCGAGAGATGTCCATCTCGACAAGTACCCTGGCGACCCTCTTGTCATAAGCAAGATGAAAATCAGCCTCAATGGCAACAAACCGACTGATTGTATTTCCTATGCCCTCCAAAATCTGTCTGCTCCATAGAGGAAATGGGAGGTGAGGCAATAACACCCAGAGATGATGTTTAGAAATCCTTTCCCGAAGAGGGTCGAATTTAGAGTGCTAGTGCCCAAGAACTAGTGAACCCTTTCCAATGTGCTAGATACCATCCAGGATATGGGAACGGTGTTCCTCTTCCAGAAACACAAAAACAATCCACCCATTTGACAACAGGCTGATAGTAGGTACATAATCGAAGAGTGGCTTCCAATGCTCCGAAGCCCACTCCACCCAGGCGGCTTTATTCATCCGGCAGTATTCCATTCTTCCGATAAGAACTCGAGTGCAAAGGGAGGGGACATGCTCCATAAAGATGTCATGACCTAGAACATATCGAAAACGACCATCCTGGGCCTTAATACATTTGGAACATCGCTTACGACGAAAACAAGGCAGAGCATCCACCTCTGCCATGGAGGAAAAACCCACAAAGTCAACACAAATGAAACCAAACCCCAGATCGAAGACCCAGGACCGGAGATAACATAATCCCCCAGACGGAATCACCAAAAACCAAGAGAAAATCCGATAAAGAGGAGCCCCAGGCCAAGAAAACCACTAAAGAGCAGATACTAGAACCCCTAGAAACCTTACTAGTGAGACGAAAATCAAGCCACAATCAATGCACCTCTGGAGTGCCCAAGGGGCTGCAGGATAGCTACAGTCCAGAAGGAGACTAAAGTAGAGGGTCACAAACACAGGAGAAGAGAGCCCCAAGAGATACCCCCTGGGTGGATCCCCAAGTCCCCAAAAAATACAGGAGAAAAACCAAAGTCAACCCATACGAATAGTGAGAGAACGTGAGAAACCCTAACCCAATTAGAAGGGTTACGGGGGTCAACACTAGTACAAAAGACCCACAGAAAGAATGGGTGTGGAGAAACCCAAATACAAGGAGAAAGTGCTGAAACCCTAGGAAAAACCGAGCGAGAGGGATGATTATCAGGGGAAACTCAATGAGTAAAGTCAGTGCGAATCTCGGACCCTAGAAACAAAGAAAACAGGCACAAGTCAACCCCGTACAAGCTGGAGGTGACAGATGACAATAAATAGAAATCACGATAAAAAACCCATGCAGGGGTGGCGAAAGACAAAGTCCACCAGAGTAGCCAAGACAGAGCGATTCCTTCCCACTTTTTGAAAATCTTGGTTGGTACTAGTCCCCCAGTGAAGGGGAGGGACTCCAAGAGAGGCTGCCAACTGGGTGAGACCACCCTGCACAACCAAACCCCAGCCGTGAAAAAGCACAAGATACAAGGGCAAAAGAAACAACCCACCCCAAAAGACGACAGATAGAAGCAAGGACCCGGCGCCCAGGAACCCCGCAGAGGTCACAAGAGAAGGAGAGAGCTGCTCCATGGAAAGGCCTGCGCACCAGGGTAGCATCCCGACTGCACCATCATCCTTGTCGATTCCCTGATCTCGACCTCCATCACTCCCTAGTTTATGAACACCCACCTGTATTAAAAAAAGGTGTCGGAGGGTGCAACACTAGGACTTCCCGAGAGGTCACCCATCCCAGTACTACTCTTGCCCAAGTGCGCTTAACTACAGATTTCTGATGGGATCCGGTGCATTAACGCTGGTATGATCGCACTCGAAGTTTTAAGAACACTGTTCGTCCTTTACTTTTGGGTGAAGGCACCACAGAGGGGAGGGAACATTACGATTTATTAGTTTATGGCATCTTAAATTTTCCAACTTAGTTTTTTTTAATATATTTAATAAATATACACTAAATTATTAAATATATATGCACAAAACAAACAATTTTATCGTAAAAAAACTTAACAAAAAATGGATGGACAAAGGAGCTTACAACTAGCTAAGCCAGTCCATTTATGCACATGTGTTTCAGAGATAACACTTACTATTTTAAGTCTTATATGCAACTAACTCTTGATATGATATAATAGCAATGCAATAATGAATTTTAGAACTAATCAATTAGGAAAATAAAATATTGTTTGGGCTATATGGACAACTTTGCAAATTATAGTATGGATTTTTATGTCACTTAAATTTCATGCAAGAGCATTTCAACCCAGTTCATTTGTTTGTAGTGGTTATCATTAAAATATATATGATTGGTTATCATTTAAAAAAATTAATTTAATTTAATGTGTGGTTATCATTAAAATATATATGATTGTTATATTTAAAAATATATATTTAGTGTATGATTATATATATAGTGAGAGATTGGAGAATTTTGAATTTTGAGAGATTAAAAAGATAGGAAATGTATTGTAATGGTTGTAAATGGGTAAAAAGAGAAATTTTTTCATAAGGGTTTAATATAGGCTTATGTTAGTACCAAAAAAGTACGGTTCAATGGTTACAAATTTTTACATTAAAATTATGTTTTCAAAGATAAAAAAAATTATGCCTTTATTATGCATGTATGTGTGGGCTTAAGTCTTGTTTTGAGGATAGGTGTTATTGTGCCAATTTGGAGTGGAATAAGTTGTAGTGATTTTGCATCATGCATTTCTTTCTTTCTCATTTTAGAATTTAGATGAGCAATTGTTTTCTAAACCTATTGGAACGAATTATTTCTATTGTAGTAAAACAATGCAACCCATATTTATCACTAAAGATTTATAGAATCTTGTGACTGGAAGCTATGGTTTTCCTTCTAATTAAGAATAAACAATATTGGATGATAATGGAAGGAAATCCTTAAAAGAAATTATATAGAAATACAATCAAGCACTTTCTCTCATAAATAATGCATTTGATGAATTGATATTTTCAAGGATTCATGTCGCAAAGTAATCTAAATAAGCATTTATTATATTAAAGAAGACTTATGAAGATTAAGTAGTAGACAATATGAATAAATTTAAAGTGAAAATTGTATGTGCATAAGTAAATGATATTGATGATGTTCAAATTGAGTTCGGGAACGATGAAAGAGTTTGAAGGCTAAAGATAGGATTTTAACAATGGAAACCCTAACCAATGAAGATCACATTGTCCAATTAGTGGATTATTCCGATGACTCAATTGAGAGCATAAATGTTTTTGAGCATTTTGGTTTAGGGTCCCAGGAGAGGCTTTTGGAACTTGAATTTTCATCCCAATTGATTGATTCCAAACATATGGTGCCAATGGGGATTGGGTAATTTTCATTTAATATATTTAATGAGCTATCAAGCTCACATGAGGATCATTGTCAAAACTCTTTATGTGAAGTTAATCACCATGCCAAGGTGGCAAGGTTATCATATCATATTGACCTTAGTTATGACAACGCATATACCGAGGTGGTGAAGAGGTATTTTCCTTCACCCAACACCCAAGGTCAGAGCTAATCGCTTGCGATTTAGATCCATAAATTCCATGTGATATTCAATGTTTTCCAAGTTTCCAATACATTTTTAGAGCAAAGGGGATGAGACATATAGCTTACATAATCATAACTTTATAAACAATAATTTTGATAAGAATGATGAAGAGACTATGAAGGATTGAGGTTATGAAGGTAGCATTTGTTTGGTAGAAAAATGGATTTTGAAATTATGACAAGTGGAGGTGTAAGTGTGTCAAAGGCTATAGAAACATTGCCACCTAAAAAAAAACCTAGGAAGATGCTTAGGACGATAAAATACAAGGTTAACATGGTGGTGAGGGAGGTCATATTGAGGTTAATTAGGTTTTGGATTTTTCAAGTAAGACCATTGTGGAGAAGTTCATATGGAATCACCTTAAGGAATACACCAAGAATAGATGGTTCTCTATACTAGCTTACAAACCCATCATCCATTTGCTTTCTTGTGGTTATATTGTTTTCATCTTTCAGTCAAAGGAAGACATTCACAAGATTACAAAAGGATGATGGTTTTAGGGTCGAGGTTACCTAAACCTCAAACCATAGCACCTATATTTTTATTTCATGGACGAGGTGGTCACAATCCTGCTGATATGGGTCAAATTTTCAAACCGCTTTATGGATTTATGGTCAACGGAGGGTATATATTCAATTGGTAACAAACTGGAAAGATAATAATTGTTGATAATTCATTGAAGGAGGAATGCATAAGGATGATAGTCCATGTTATAGTTGATATTGATATAAGGAGAGGGATCTTTGAGATCATATATATACGTTATGGTGATAAGAGATATACCTAGGGCTTGGACTATTCAAATGTTCCATTTTGGTGCATCTCATGTCATACATATGGAAATATTTTTTAAGAATTTCAATTATGTTTTATAAAGTATATGTGCTGAAAGTATTTTGGTCATGACTTTTCTCATGCTGGAAACATCAAAATGGAGGGACACATAAGGATTAAGAATAAGGGTGCAAAGTGTGAGGACCATGTTCTTGTTACCATTTATTTGCACCCAGGTTCAAATCGATCCTTGGCACAAGGAGGAAATTGTACTCCAAGGGGAATTGATTGTCCTAGTGGAGACATGGCTATGGGAGACCAGAACAAAAATGGGAGAGCATTTTCATGGATTTCATTACTAGCTTACCCAAAGTGCTTGGTAAGTATTGAATATTTTTAGTGGTGGATAGACTCACTAATTTTTCTCATTTCTTTGATATTACTACATCTTTCACTGCTACACAAGTGGCTGAGCTATTCTTTAGAGAAATTTTTAGATTGCATGGGCTTCCCAAGAGCATTGTTAGTGATAGAGATAGCATATTTTTTAGTGTATTTTGACAAGAACTCTTCAAAATGGTGGGAACAAACTTGACAAATAGCACAAGATATCATCCACAAACTGATGTCCAAACAGATAGGGTGAATCAATGGTTCGAGGGTTACTTGAGGAACTAAGTCATTGGGAAGAAAGAAGCACAGATAAAATGGTTGCATTTGGGTGAGTTTTGCTATAATACTACTTTTCATATGTCCATTAGCATGTCTCCTTTCAAAGCACTTTATGGTTATGATGCATTCACTTCTATTAGCCACATATTTGGTGATAGTAGAGCTCCAAAAGCTAAGGATTTGATTGAAGAAAGTCAAGAGATTATGAAGGTTTTGAAATATAACTTGCAGGTTGCCCAAAACCAACAAAAGCGATATGCAGATCAACATAGATTGGAGAGACATTTCCAAGTGAATGACTTGGTTTATTTGAGTTTGTATCCCTACAAGAAAACCTCCTTAAAAGGAAAAGGTTTAGAAAATCTCAAACCAAGGTTTTATGGTCCCTACAAAGTGGTTCGAAGAGTTGGAGAAGTGGCATATGAATTGGAACTTATAGAAGGAAGTACAATCCATAATGTATTTCATGTTTCATGTCTTAAAAATGTGATAGGGAAGCATATTTCAGTTTCATAAATATTACCTCCCTTGGATGATGATGGACAACTCATTCTCATTCTAGACATAATAGTGAAGACACGGGAAAGAAAGCTAAGGAGTAGAACTATAAAGGAATACTTGGTACAATGGTAGGGTTTTCCTAGTGAGGAATCCACTTGGGAAGATGAAATTTTTTTGCAGCATTTGAACTTGGCATTTCTTGAGGACAAACAATCTTGGGTGGGGAGGATTTTCATGTCCCCATCCAAATAAGACTACTTGCAAACAATGTTTTATCAACCTACTAGTTCCTTAGGTTGAGGTGGAGGCATAAAATTTTGTAATAAGGGAGCTATGAGACCCAAAATGACCTGAGTTTATCATAATCACATTAAATTGGGTCACATAAATAATAAATTTTAAGAAAATAAGGCGGAATTGGTTTATGGAGGCACTTGGAGGCTCATGGACTCCTTGGGTGGCTAGATTCTCCCACACACTTGGCATGAACTTCATCCAAATTCAAATCCATGGGGAAAGTAACATTATTAGGGAGTGATGTCGTTTCAAATAACATATCATGAGCCAAGGAATTCGAATTAGTGAATGAGAGTAACTCCCATGGAAGAGGAAGAGACTAAGAAGACAATGTGTGCCACTTGGGAGGAGATTCCATGCACTCTATGACAACTAATGATGAAAGATTATATGACAAATATGAAAAATCCAGACTCGATTGCAGACCTATGAAAACCATCATGACATGATAGGGCTAAAAATACCCACCAAGAGGGTGCATTTGGGAGTTAGAGGCACCCACTCGAATTGGGGGAAATAATTGAGGCATGAAGAAGGGGACAAGTGTCATAGGAGTTACTAAACCACTAAGATGACTTGGAGGAAGCCCATGGATGGAAATTCAACATTAGGAGGTCTCATGAAGTTTATAAAATGATTTCATGAGGAAGGAGAATGGATTTTGATAATTTTTTAATTGGACTTCGGAATTTTGGAGATATTTTGCTTGTCCATTGCATGGTGAGTGTTCACCCTCCCTGCTTGTGAACCAATTTAGAGGGATTTGGATTCCTTTCCAAGTTGGTTGATGGAGATGCCATTTATACCTCTCATTGGAGCTGAATGAAGGTGTTTTAGTTTTAGGTTGAATTTCCATACATATCGAGATTCCATCTATCTCCCCCTTCTCTCATTTCTACTTCACCATTCCCCATACTCTCATGTGATGGCGCACTTGTTGGAGTGGTGCTTGAGATTGGATGAGTCTATTTGATGCCAAATATTGGATATATGATGCCAATGGATCTGTACTCTCATGTTCATATACTATGTAACTCAGAATCTAAGTAATCCATATGTGAAGAGCTTGCATTTCCATCCTATTAAACCACTAATTTTCATGTATTTGGCTTCCATTTACTAGTTTTCATAGTTATTTAGCATTCTATTTACCTGGTGATTATTTAATCATGCTGCATTTCATTGATTTTAATTGCATTTGAATAATTAAATAGAATCCATTGCCTTTAAATAATTAAACATAATCCATATTAACAAAATTCATTGATTTGTTTTTGTTAAATTTAACTATTTAATTTAATTATTATTTAGACACTTCATTTTTTGTATTTAATTGTTATTTAACATCTTGTTTTAAAAATTTAACTTTTTAATAGTGTAACTTGGGACAATGAAGGTAAATTTCTTTGGATTCTATATGGTGTAAACTAGCACAACCACTTAATTTGTGCTTGGTGAACGTGGATAGACATGAACAACTTAAGTACCACAAACTTATACATTATCTATGCATCAACTACCAATCCATCCCAAATTATAAGTTATCCATACATTCATCCATCGGCTACTGGTTATCTATTTATTAACCATCAGTTACTTTTTATATTCTTTTTTTCTTTCTTGCATTCTTATAGGTATCTTCCATGAACTGTTGGTTATTCATTCATCACCCACTAGCTACGAGTTTTATATATATTATAGTTGTTTATTTTGAATTTCGATAGAATCAATCTAGACAATATACTTGTCTCATCCTTGTCCATAGATGAAAAAGCATAGATGGTAGTCCACCTCAAAATTCTAAAATATTAACGCCTATGAGCTTAATAACACTTTAACACTAAGAAAACATGAAACAATGAAGATTACTTCCCAGTCATGCAAACACCTTTCACACTTCAAAATCAAATCTGCAACAATGAAAGTAAACTAACACTGGTTTACCAATGAGCAATAGCCCAACACAACAAACCATGTGAGACGACAATATTATAAAATACAATAACAAATTAAAAGGGAAATGCTACTCCAAATTATGAGTAAAATATGTTAGATACATTGAGATATGGACGACTGTAACCTAATTAGAAAACTTTAACAAAATATTTTGAAAAAACAAGAACTTCATTTTCTTTCCCATATCACAAAGCTTGTGCAGATACATGTTCGTTACGTTTTCATGATTATGCTTGGTGACAATTGCTTACCTACATAATAGAACGGAATGACTATGCTTGATCAAGCACTTAGCTAGCTAATAACAGAAAGTTAGCATGCTTGATTAACAAATAGTAGAAAGCCAAAGCGTGAAACAAATACAATATAGCTAATATGGAAAATTGACTACCACAGTAAACTTGATGAGACTGAACTCAATGTGAACCCACTTTGAACCACTTTTCCTTAGACAACAAGACCACATAGTATCTCCCTTATAGGAAATTTACAGAATAATAAACCAAACAAAGATTGACTGATGCCCATCAAAATGCATTCCTGGATTTTAATTCTTGACAAACAACATTGTGTCCTTATTCCTTTCAATTATCATTTAAATTTTTGAAGAGCACTTCTTCAAAAAGAGAATTGAATATTTTCATGATGACCTCCACATTCACATTCCTCAACTAGAAAGTTGAAATGTCCTGTTTTGATTTGTCCATTAAGCCTCATAAGCTCTTGTATTCACTATATGGTATGTGGTAGAGATTATCTGAAATAAAACAATCATATTGTTCTACTTGCATTCATTTGCAAGGAACAAAAAATTGATTGATGCCCAACAAAATGCATTCATAAATTTTAACTCCTTACAAAGTTCCTGTCCTTAATTTTCCCATTTTAATTTATGTCAACTCACACAACATAACATATTTTATAACATGCAACTTGAAACAATTAAATCAATAGATTTTATCATAATGTCTGGCATAAAGACGAGTATAGCAAAGACATAATAAATGACAGAAAACAATAAGATAATCAACAAATGAATCTTAAAACGTTGTTAATAACCCACACTTCAAAAGAAGTGAAAGACGACGCGTTAATAGAGGGACTTCAGAGAATATAGATGCCAAGTTAAAACATCGCAATAGTAATGAATGTTAATAATTGCATTTAACAAAGGAGCCATGCTCATAAAAATTACTTTGACTTTAACTTGGGTTCACACGAAGTCATGGATTATTGGTTTGCTTGCTTCAAAAGTTTACTGTAAAATTGTTTACATTATGTTTGGGGTGTTTCATGAGATTTAAAATGTATGGTGTATGATCAACTTTTGGATGGCTTGTGATGAATTTATAAACGAGAGATGGTTAGTGATGAATTTGCACATTAGAAATAGCTAGATCAATTGTTGTTTGATTTCAATTATATTCTTGTATGATGTTTTTTTTCAGGTTGTTCAAGATTTTTAGATAACTTGGTAGCATTCCACAAGTTGGCCACATGAACATGGTTACTTGCTTGGGGAATCCAAACCTTTTTACATCCTGAATGAGGGCATTGGCCCATAGATAGCATGGAGTAGCTTGGATTCTCATAAGCAGACTTAGAGTTGACTTATGGATGCCTAGGTTGCAACAATGTTCATGTGAAGGGAGTGGATCCAATCAAAATACATGAATTGGGAGGTTCATTGGCATCATTGGAGGCTTGTCAATGTGAAGGAAATTGATCCAATTAAGTACATGACTTGGGAGGTTTGTTGGGAGTATTGGAGGCTTGTATAAGGAGAAGCACTTGATACCTCGTGGAACACCCTTGCATTTGGAGCCTTGCTTGTAGATGGCGTCACTTTGGAGCTCGATGTGTGTACAATATGGTTCACTTTATTTCAAAGCCTAAAATTACATACAAAGTTGAGATAATGTTCCTATGTCTAATTTAAGAGATTAAAGTTGAATTGCAGTGTGATTACTATGGGGAAACGAGGCTCCATCTTTTAAATTAATTAATGCAGATCAAGAAAGAGTAGATGAAGCAATTTGGGCAACAATTTGGGCCTCTGAAAGAAATAGAAGTTCATATTTTACGAGAAATTATCCATGGGGTTTCCTAAAAATGGTATGTCGCCAAGAAGAGGAAAGGAAAGAAGAGATTAGCAACCATTATGGACGTAGCAGTTCAATGTAGTTGTACATGAAGGACTAGTCAATGAAAATGTAGCCTTGGCACGAGTATTGACGAAAATTGGCAGTTTGCAAAGGAACCATACACTCGTAACTGCAACTATACACTAAGGACCAACCAATGAAAATGTAGCCTTGGCACAAATATTGAAAAAAAGATTATCAATTTGTAAAGAAACATACACTTGTAATCAATGACGAAATGGCCTTTAAGGTGCTCACTTATTATAGAGAGGAACCCATTCTTGATAGCTACACAATGGAGCAAATCAGTGATAAGAAGATGGAAGAAGAAACAATGGGTACAAGGCACAATAAGAAATCCCATTGCAAAGAAGGTGAAGAACATAAATATTTGTAGATAGTAGACAATTTTGACAACAACACAATAGCCAAAGTAACAACCATGTTTAAGGAGTTTGTCAATGTCTTCGGTTATAGCTATAGCTGCTATGATTAAGAAGGAATTTCCAATAAACTTGAGGAGTCGGGGATCAAAATGCAACCATACAAAAAGACACTAAGGCAGTGAGATGCATGTTGAATAAACCTAAAATACAAGGAAAAAACATAGCGAGAGCTCTGTAGTTTGTTGGATGCCAACATAATTTATCTATAAATAAAAGTGAATGGTGTCATCAATTGTGGTCGCCAAGAAGAATGAAAAATTAATAATGTATGGATTTTGGATATTGATTCAAGTGACTATCTTATGATCGGTATATGCATGTTTAAAAGAGAATCCAAAGTGAACTTTCAATCATATTAAATTTTAGGTTTTAGGTTTGTATTCTTTCTAAGTAAGTACATGTTCATCAATTCAATTACTAATAATAAGCATTAGTCAACAACAAATAATAATAAAGACTAAATTACTTATGATTTAGAAGAGTGCACTCACCAAAATAGTCTAAGGGGAACATTTTTCCTCTTATCCATAGGCATCATCTAGTGTAGGTGTTATCTCCATGTGGGCCAATGAAACAACAAGGAGAAATTCATTGGCTATGACTTTGGTTTTCTCATTTAGTCTAATTCCCACATATTAGTGACAAAGACAAAAAAAAATTAACATTTCAAATATACAACAATGCCATTCACTCGACTTCTTTGAGATCCCCTCTTTGCTAAATAATCCCTTCGGTATCCCACTTCTCTAACTCTTTAATTACCCATAAATTCAATCATAACTTCTACGTTTATTCATTGCAACCAACCATGGTAGTATGCACCTCCAAGCACACCAATAATAATATTAGCATATAAATCATGAGATGAATGAATTTTCCCAAAGGTAATTCTAATAGGATTAGCATATAAATCATGGAATGAATGAATTTTTCCAAAGGTAAATCTAATGCTTTAGGAATCGGTACCCACCCATAAGTTTGGCAAAATAACGCATAAGCCACATAAGACAAAAATGTACAAACACATGAGGTAAAAACACATAGAAGCAACAATAAAATGTTATTAATTAAAAATAAATGTAAAAAAGTATTAGAGGTTAAAACACTTGGAAAAAATAACTAAGTATTATTAATTCATGACACCGCTTACTTCCTCACTCATTGGTCCATTGCCTCGTGATGCTTTTAAGAATTTCTCATATACTTGCACATTATATCCAATGTTTATATGGAGATATTTCAGAGGTACACATTATGTCCCATGTTTAAATGAATATATTACACCCTAAACAAATATAGGCATTATTCTTAGTATTACTCACTTCATTTTTATTGAATTATGATTCACACAATTACAATGATTTTTCATAATCACAAATATACTTACACATTATGTCCAATGTTTATATGGAGATATTACACTAGGATTTTGATTTAATTATGATTCACACAAATACCATGATTTTTCATATCCATAAATATACTTACACATTATGTCCAATGTTTATATAGAGACATTACACCACGTACACTATGAAAAAACATATTTTTATGAGTTGAGCGAGTTGGCATGTCATGTTTATTTCACGAGTCTTATCCATTTGCTATATTCTTAATGTACTGTGTCTAGATGAAATAGATTGGTAATAGGTTATAGTTGTCAATTATGTTTATGTACACATTTATCTATACAATGAGAGAATTCTAATTATATGTTCTAGGTGAACTATGGAAAGAGTTTTCTTGTTCCCTAAACTTTGATGCCTCTTTCATAGTTTCAAAAAATTAAATCTAAAAAACAAAGGACAACTTCCCTTGTTACTAGTATATTTCACTATGGTTATAAGTATTATATTATTGCTCCTTCAATTCTTCTTCATATGCATTTATATTTTTATCATTTATTCGGATACGAAAAATTAAAAAAAATTAAATTCTTTATATTTATTACAATGTTGAGAATAAGTATCCTTCTTCTTATTCTTTTTTATTTTATATTTCATTATTTTTTTTATTTTTTTATTTTTTCACTTATGTTTTTTTATTTTTTTATTTTTACATTTACCATCTTTAAAAAATTATAATTTCTCATTTCCCCTTTACTCTTTTGTAATTTTTCTTTTAAATTCTCTTAGATGGGTCCTTGAAACCCATTTCTAAAATGTCCTACATGAACATAATATTATACATACAATATATATAAGCTAAAGCTTATATCCTGAAAAAATATGCTAATATATTGGTAGTCATGTACAAAGCTTTTTTTCAAGTGTTTAAGAGTAGCTCGATTGAGGGTTTATCAAACCCTTGATCGAGGGTTTAATAAAATCTTGATCGAGGTTTCGACAAACCCTCGATCGCGGTATGTATTTAAATACCTCGATCGAGGGCTTGAAAAATTAAGATTTATCCCTGTTTCAAGAAAATCAATGTTTCTTTGTGTCTTCTAGGAGTGTAAACCCTGCCATTCATGGCACACAACTGAGCGGAGTTCATACTGATAGATTCGTCATTGAATCCTCTATCCATTGAGATATCATGCATGCATTTTTGACATTCATATGGTTTTTTTTTTAATTAGTTCTAAAACTTACACTTAGAAAACCAAACAACAACTTCGAAGTAGCTCAAAGAAAAATATGTAGGGTAAAATATACACATCCAAAAATTTCGTAAAAATACACAGCCCACACATCGACGTGTCCTCTTCAAAAGGGTGTCTTTGGTTTTTCAATTTTTGAAAACAGTGAAAAGAAAGCTGGGATGGACACACATGTGTATAAAATGATGTTGAAATCAGATGTGGTCACTTTCGAAAAATAATAAATAATTGTATATTGCGAAATAAATTAACAAAAAAATATGCAGACCACAATGCATTATGTGTAGATCATGCTCATATATATATATATATATATATTTAAATTATTAATATAAGATTGAATTATTGGGGTTGCACATGAGCCACTTATTAACTTCTTCAAAATTTTAAAGTCACACAGTTCATTAAAAGAAAATTTTCACACATTAAATGACATCGAAATATTTTTACTGCAAGTCGAAATTCACATGGCATATATGCGTTTCGAGGGCTTCTATCTAGCACATGAGTAAAAAATTGGGTTTTCATCACCAAATTTGGCCAAAATGTGTTACCCACCTTCATGGAATCACCCTTAACTGGTGAGGGTAGGTGAGAAAATGCGCTCTTCTTCCCCTGAATCATGGAAACTGGCGCTAAAGGCACTGAGAGTGATCTAACTATGGGGATCGAAGCATAACTGGAATTAATTGATTACCTACTAGAGTCAACTACTGGAGACTGTTGGTGTCACTCAAAGTGGGTTCCTAAATGATAGGGATTGGTCCTTGGGGCACCTAAACTCATGTAATCAGGTGCAGTAAGTGGAAGATGTCCCCTAGGTGTGTCCCCCATGCACTATTCGAGTGATGAAGACCTCATAAGCTAGGAAAATAGACAAATAGACTTATGTGGTCAAAGGTAGGATTAAAAACCATCTTAACACCCCCCCTTAATCTTGACTTTGGACAAATTGGGCCTTGGCAACTAAGACCAAAGGTCACCCATACAATCTAAATGAAAAAAATAATAACCGCTTAACAAACTGAGGAAAATGGGGAACCCCCCACCCCCCTCAAAATAAGCAGGAAAATCAGGAACAAGCTTCCATACTTCAAAGAAAAATTTTCTTCTTGAGGAAAAACTTGCGAAAAACTTGTTGCAATCTGCATCTCTGTGGAGCAGTAATGCAGAATGATGATTCTTGTGTGCACTAGTTTCCTAGGGTTGTCCATGTGAACTTTTCCATCTTCTAATCTGGTGATAAATAGGAGAAGGAATGTTTTCTTTGTCTCTTCTTTTTGGAGGAAGAGTGACATGATTCAATTTGTTCTTCAGTGGGAAGAATTGTTGATCATACCTTATCATCATGTAGCATCTCTCTCTCTGGGAGCTTGTTGCACCTCTATGAAGGAAGTGAGTTTGCTTGACATAGTGCAAGGTTCTCTTTTTGAAACTGGGATCTTGTTCTCCTCATGTGAGATGGATCTCCAGTCACATTCCCACTTGCATCAATAACCTTTTGTGCCCATTTAGGCCTAGGATTGGAAGTAGGGACTAGATTTGGATTTGGATCATTGTGAACTTCATCTTCAATCTCATAAACTGATTCGACTGGGTCCTTTGCTTCAGATTTTGAATATGATACACAAATGGAAACATTATCATATGAAAAAGGTGCAGATAGAATGGTTTTACCTTCCCTTTAAAATGGAAGTTGAGATTGTACTAGATATGAGTATGACAGAAAGTGTGAGAATTCATATGCCTTGGAGGCATGGTTTGCAACACCCTTCGCTACAATCTTCCCAGTTGAGATATCTGAGATCTCCACTAATTCAGGACCAAATACCACTCGCTTTGGTGGGTCAGTATGTGTCATCTGGTATACAGATAACAAATATGTAGCTAAAGAGGGCACATAGAGTACATATTTGAACACTCCATGTTTTAACTTGATTGAACCCTTTACTTCAGCTCGAATTTGAGTGTCATCACCCATGTGAATACTGAGACAATTAATAAGTTGTAATGAAGAGAATGATTCTCTGGATGCAACCATATGATTGGAGGCTCCTGAATTAATGAGGAAGGCATGTGATTTTGAACAACTAGCCTTTAGTGCATGCCATCTCTCATCATGATCTTCAGTCTTTTCTCCGGAGTCAGTCTTCCTTGCACATTCAGGGAGGGAAATATTGTGTTGCTCAAGGATTTTTTCCATCTGATCAATGGTCTTCTTCATACAATACTTCTATGTATGGTTTCCTTTCTTATAGTAAGAGCATTTTCCCTTCTCAGACCTCTGATGTTTGTCCTTTCTAGATCAGACTGAGGCTTCATATGTTGGATCAAAATCATCTTTTGGTTCAAATTTAGTGTTTTTTTCTCTTTACCTTTCCGCTTCCTTCTTGCTTGCGCATTCCTTGTCTCACTAGCTAAGAGAGCTTGATTTGGAGAGGCTCTGAGAGCTCCCATCCTTCTTCTCAATCATCCCACATTGTTTGCATTGCATGACCAATGATTTGAATTTTGAGAAAAATTGTTGTATAGTTTCAAAGTTACAGGGTTGTAGTGATATCGGCTCATTCTCTGGGAGATGGCCCCTCGACTCATCATGTTTTCCAAACACGGATTCGAGTTTATCCCATACTTCTTTTGGAGTCTTGAGTCCATCAAGATGGAACAACAACTCCCTGGAGATGTGGATGCATATGTAGCCAAAAGCTTCATCAAGCTTATCCAGATGCTTCAATTTTTCAATATATTGTTGGGGTTCGACTGCTCTGCCCATGGTTTGATTGTACATACCCTTGTTGCGAAAGGAAATTTGCATATTTTCCCTCCAATCAAGGTAATTGAAGGGTGTAAGGGTTCTAGGAGTAGAGTTGTGAATTCTCCATTTCACAGCTTTATGAACAACAATTCTTCATAAATTCTTTGAATGTACCTGCAAAAACACTAAAAAACAACTCAATTCGAATTAATTTAGCTCAAACACTCTTCACTTCAACTTGTGCACTTTCTTTGAGTACATCACACCTGGATAGACTTCTCTGGACAGAGTCCAGAGGGAGCAATGCAATTATTCCATAAATTATGTGGAAACTCAATGGATTCTGGTGCATCAATGGAAGTTCCGAGGTTTGAGGTAGACATGGATACTCGCTCTGATACCATGTTAAATTCAATAAAACATATGATCATCAGCCTGCATGAATTCAAATGAGAAGAGAAGGCTGCAGAAGAGAGAGAAGAATTTAGCATAGACTCTTCAATTGAGTCATGGAAAAATTGTACACACATAGATACAAAATTGGAATAATATGATTATATTCATGAATCGGTAATTAATATGTAAAACAATGGTTATACATATAGGAGAATTCGAATGCCTAAGATAGGATTCAAATCTGCCAATCTGGAGTGACTCCGAAGCTAACTCAGGGTGGAAAAATCACCAGTGGAGCTCACTAATGCAACTCATGATCACTAAAATAGTTCACACTTAGTTAACTCATGATGGTAGGTGAGCAAATGTGCCCTACTTCCCCTGAATCATGGAAACTGGTGCTAGATACATTAGGAGTGATCTAACTCGTGGGGATCGAAGCATAATTGGACTTAACTGATTACCTACTAGAGTCAACCGCGGGAGACTCTTGGTGGCACTCAAAGTGGTTTCCTAAATTATAGGGATTGGTCCCTAGGGCACTTAAACTCATGCAATTAGGTGCAGTAAGTGGCAAATGTCCCCCACGTGTGTCCCACATGCACTAGTGGAGTGATGAAGACCTCCTAATCTAAGTTCCCAAAGATACCTACGAACTTGTGTAATTTACTTCAATAGTTGACCACTAAGTTGGGGAAGTTTATAATGAATTTTTTATTGATATTTTGTTAGAAGGATCATATTATTGAGCAATGACTCTATTATAACAAACATGTCAAACGATGGTAAGGTAAAACCTCCAAAAATTTGTCTAAAGGATTTCACTTTTTTTGAGGTTTTCTACAACCTGTTTTGCTGCATACTGTGTTATGTCCTTTAAGGGTCATGTTTGGATTGAATTCCCAAAGATACCCATGAGCCTATGTAATTTACTTCAATAGTTACCCACTGAGTTGGACAAGTTTGTTATGAATTTTTCAAGCTACAATGCCCTAAGGTGTGGGTCAGGGCATACGCCAATATTTAACTATTGAGCTAAAAGGAAATTTTGAACAAGTGTGGACCTCAATTTATGGCTCGATAATTTGTCTATTTGATTCTTACATATGCAATATACTAGCTTGGACTTTTCAAGTGCCATGATAGGACTCATAGTATCAAGGGTCATCCCTTAAAATCACACCCTCAAAAGTTGAACCTATTCTTATGCCTCCTTGCCAGCAAGCTGTTATTTAAAAATAAAAAAAGTATGAATGCTAAGTCTTAAAAGAAACTAACGGGAAGTTGCCTTTTTGCTAGCCCAAGCAAAATACAAGCCCCCAAGAACTCTAGAAGTTAGTCTATTCAAAGTGTCAAACAAAGGCTTCCTATACCATCACGCCAAATGAGAAACACCACAAAGGGTAAAGAAACTGTGAGAATGAGATAACCACCTCCTGTTACGTCTTGAAACAATAAAATGTTTAAGTTCTCAAAATACAGGTAAAAGAAAGGCTACCCATTCAAGCTAAACATGCCCAAGACCGCAATAAAATGTACACTACATAATATTCTGCAACAAAAGTTTCTAAGCTCTTTTTCATTAAGACAAAACTTTCTCTTACAATTGAAAAACACATACCACATACATATAAGCAAATCTAAATCTAAACTAGTTAAAGAAGTTTCTAGCATTTACTTAAATGTATTTAAAACTGTCATTTCTAATATCAAAGATTGTACCAACATTAACTAAACAACCTAAATGTATTTAAAACTGTCATTTCTAATATCAAAGATCGTACATCATGCGAGTTATTTTTGTCGGTAACCATTGACTTGTTTAGGTTTTAGGTTTGCGAGAGGAAGAAATTACTCCTTATTACACATATTTCAATAATCCTAAATAAAAGTAAATGTATGATCTACTAGTTGAATCACATAGAGGGAAGATGGTGTTTTGGGATTATCCTATACATTGCCTTGGGAATAAATGCCACAAAAGAACCAATTTCTCACAAAAAACAAAAGAACCAATTTCTCACAAAAATAGTGATACAAAATTCAAAGTTACTATGTAGAGTCTACGCAATGCATATTTCAAAAATAATAAATAATTGTATATTGCGAAATAAATTAACAAAAAAATATGCAGACCACAGTGCATTATGTGTAGATCATGCTCATATATATATATATATAAGATTGAATTATTGGGGTTGGACACGAGCCACTTATTAACTTCTTCAAAATTTTAAGGTCACACAGTTCATTAAGAGAATTTTTTCACACATTAAATGACATCAGAATATTTTTACTGCAAGTCGAAACTCACATGGCATATATGCGTTTTGAGGGATTCTATGTAGCACATGAGTAAAAAATCAGGTTTTCATCGCCAAATTTGGCCAAAAAGTGTTACCCACCTTCATGGAACCACCCTTAACTGATGAGGGTAGGTGAGAAAATGCGCTCTTCTTCCCCTGAATCATGGCAACTGGTGCTAAAGACACTGAGAGTGATCTAACTGATGGGGATCGAAGCATAACTAGAATTAATTGATTACCTACTAGAGTCAACTACTGGAGACTGTTGGTGTCACTCAAAGTGGGTTATTAACCTACTATCAAGATGGAACAACAACTCCTTGGAGATGTGGATGCATATGTAGCCAAAAGCTTCATCAAGCCTATCCAGATGCTTCAATTTTTCAATACATTGTTGGGGTTTGACTGCTATGCCCATGGTCTTACTGTACATACCCTTGTTGCGAAAGAAAATCTGCATATTTTCCCTCCAATCAAGGTAATTGAATGGTGTAAGGGTTCTGGGAGTAGAGTTGTGAATTCTCCATTTCACAGCTTTATGAACAACAATTCTTCATAAATTCTTTGAATGTACCTGCAAAAACATTGCAAAACAACTCAATTCGAATTAATTTAGCTCAAACACTCTTCACTTCGACATGTGCACTTTCTTTGAGTACATCACACCTGGATAGACTTCTCTAGACAGAATCAAGAGGGAGCATTGCAATTATTCTAGGAATTATGTGGAAACTCAATGGATTCTGGTGCATCAATGGAAGTTCCGAGGTTCGAGGTAGGCATGGATACTCGCTTTGATACCATGTTAAATTCAATGAAACATATGATCATCAGCCTGCATGAATTCAAATGAGAAGAGAAGGTTGTAGAAGAGAGAGAAGAATTTAGCATAGACTCTTCAATTACTCATGGCAAAATTGTACACATAGAGACAAAATTAGAATAATATGATTATATTCATGAATCAGTAAATAATATGTAAAACAATGGTTATACATATAGGAGAATTCGAATGCCTAAGATAGGATTCAAATCTGCTAATCTGGAGTGACTCCGGAGCTAACTCGGGGTAGAAAAATCACCACTGGAACTCACTAATGCAACTCATGATCACTAAAATAGTTCACACTCAGTTAACTCATGAGGGTAGGTGAGCAAATGCGTTCTGAATCATGGAAACCGGTGCTAGATACATTGGGAGTGATCTAACTGATGGGGATCGAAGCATAACTGGACTTAACTGATTACCTACTAAAGTCAACTGTGGGAGACTTTTGGTGGCACTCAAAGTGATTTCCTAAATTATAAGGATTGGTCCCTAGGGCACTTAAACTAATGCAATCAGGTGCAGTAAGTGGCAAATGTCCCCCACGTGTGTCCCTCATGCACTAGTGGAGTGATGAAGACCTCCTAATCTAAGTTCCCAAAGATACCTACGAAATTGTGTAATTTACTTCAATAGTTGACCACTAAGTTGGGAAAGTTTATAATGAATTTTTTATTGATATTTTGTTAGAAGGATCATATTATTGAGCAATGACTCTATGATAACAGACATGTCAAATGATGGTAACGTAAAACCTCCAAAAATTTGTCTAAAGGATTTCACTTTTTTTTGAGGATTTCTACAACCTGTTTTGCTGCATACTTTGTTATGTTCTTTAAGGGTCATGTCTAGATTGAATTCCCAAAGATACCCATGAGCCTATCTAATTTACTTCAATAGCTAACCACTGAGTTGGACAAGTTTGTTATGAATTTTTCAAGCTACAATGCCCTAAGGTGTGGGCCAAGGCATAAGGCAATATTTAACTATTGAGCTAAAAGGAAATTCTGAACAAGTGTGGCTCTCAATTTATGGCTCAATAATTTGTCGATTTGATTCTTACATATGCATATGCAGTATACTAGTTTGGACTTTTCAAGTGCCATGATAGGACTCGTAGTATCAAGGGTCATCCCTTAAAAGCACACCCTCAAAAGTTGAACCTATTCTTATGCCTCCTTGCCAGCAAGCTGTTATTTAAAAATAAAAAATAAAAACAGTATGAATGCTAAGTCTTAAAAGAAACTAACGGGAAGTTGCCTTTCTGCTAGCCCAAGCAAAATACAAGCCCCCAAGAACTCTAGAAGTTAGTCTATTCAAAGTGTCAAGCAAAGGCTTCCTAAGGCTTCCTATACCATCACGCCAAATGAGAAACACCACAAAGGGTAAAGAAACTGTGAAAATGAGATACCCACCTAGAAACTGTGAGAATGAGATACCCACCTCCTGTCACCTCTTGAAACAATAAGATGTTTAAGTTCTCAAAATACAGGTAAAAGAAAGGCTACCCATTCAAGCTAAACATGCCCAAGACCGCAATAAAATGTACACTACATAATAGTATGCAACAAGAGTTTCTAAGCTCTTTTTCATTAAGACAAAACTTTCTCTTACAACTGAAAAACACATACCACATACATATAAGCAAATCTAAATCTAAACTAGTTAAGCAAATCTAAATCTAAACTAGTTAAAGAAGTTTCCAGCATTAACTAAACTACTTAAATGTATTTAAAACTGTCATTTCTAATATCAAAGATTGTACCAGCATTAACTAAACAACTAAATGTATTTAAAACTGTCATTTCTAATATCAAAGATCGTACATCATACGAGTTATTTTTGTCAGTAACCATTGACTTGTTTAGGTTTGAGGTTTGCGAGAGGAAGAAACTAGTCATTACACATATTTCAATAAAATCCTAAATAAAAGTAAACGTATGATCTACTAGTTGAATCACATAGAGGGAAGATGGTGTTTTGGGATTATCCTATACATTGAACCAATTTCTCACAAAAACAAAAGAATCAATTTCTCACAAAAACAGTGATACAAAATTCAAAGTTACTATGAAGAGTCTAAGCAATGCATATTTCAAAACACAACTTTCAGAAATTTCTGAAGTTCAAAGTTCAAACCATACATTTCAACAGTCAAATAAATAATATGTATTCATCAGTAATTTGATAGTGTTTACTTAGAGATGGATATGGTTTTAACACTATGTATTTAATTAAAGTTCCACCATTTCTCAATATTTCAGAATATATTGTTTCCAAAAAAAATACTCTTACAAGATGTAACAACTTATATTTTAACATATACATTATTTATCAGTCGGTTATTAAGTACACAATATATACCTAAATATAATAAATAAATTTATTTGCCTTAATTTTAACGGATTTTCATAAAACTATTGCTGCCTGGTTTATCTAGTAGATTTAGAAGGCATTGAAAAGAGATTTTGGAATCACTTCTTTTGATGAAGATGCCATTATCAGCTTAGTTGCTTCAAAACTATTTAAGTAAAATATAAAATAAATAACATTGTGACATAATGATATCCCGTACTCCACTTGAATTACAGTCCATACAAAAAACACATACTTACAAAACAAAATATCAAAATAATCAATGCATACCTTCATGAAGAAAGCCTTGCCTCCAGCGACCAGTTACCGCTGTGGCCACCGTTGTAAGTAACGTGGATTTAGCCTCCGTGCTCTAGAAATAATAACAAGTGCAAAGCTTCTCCAACAAAACATCGTCCTCCTTGCCGTCGGAAGTGTCAAGTGGAGCATTTAACAATGTCAGACCTGAAGAAAATAATGTTTGAAACCCTGGCAGCTCCTCTACTTGTATGTTATTACACCCACTCGTATCCAGTTTTATGAGGTTTGGGACATCACAAAGCCCTCCTATTATCTTTGATGCGGGACACCCCCTCAAATCTAGAGATTCCAGTGTTGTTGGCAATGCTCCAACTTCCACCAGATGATTACAGAAGGTGATCGAGAGATCATGAAGGTTTGGACATACACCGTCAGGAAAGGATACCTCAGATATTTCTGTGTCGTTCAGCTGTAACACCTGGAGCTGAAGCAATTCTTTTTCTCCTTCAACCTTTCTAAATGGTAGTTCGCGTAAAGGACACCTGTGTATTTCTAACCTTCTCAACTCGTTCATCTTCATGACAGCTTGTGGTAAGTATTGGATTCCACATTTCCGTATATCCAACCTTCTTAACTGGGTCAACCCTTCAATGGAGTCCGGCAAAAATTGCAGTTTCTTGCATCCATGGAGCCACAAATTTGTCAATCTCGTTAGATCACCGAGGGAATCTGGCAGCACTTCCAACAAAGGGCTCCCTAGTCTCAGGGCTTCCAAATTTCTGAGGGATCCAATATCACAAGGCAACTCTTTTAACTTTGACGTCCAACATGAGGAGGCAATAATTCCATCTGGAGACAACCTGAGAGGTCTAAGCAGTTAAGCCTTGTCACATTTTTAAGTGTTTCGGTGGAGATGGGCAAACTGCAACAACCCTTCAAAAGCAGACATTGTAGATTCGGCAATGAATTTGGAAGCATCTTTAAACTTTCACATCCACTGAGATTGATAATGTAGAGAGAACTCAAATTCCACAAAGAATCTGGAAGCATCTTCAAACTTCGGAACCCACTAAGGTCAATGCGTAATCCATCATGATCATCGTATCTGATGGTTGGGATGCACTCGAGATCTGTACGTTTGAGTAAAGAATCTGGAAGTTCCTCCAAACTTTTGAATGAGTCAGCTATGTTGAGGGATTTGAGACTTCTCAATCTCACCATTGGATCTGGAAGCAACCTCAAGCTTTTGCACAAACTAAGATTCATGTGTTTGAGATTTGTCAACTTCCCCAAAGAATCTGGAAGCAACTCCAAATTTTCACACCCGACCAAAGAGATGTGTTCGAGATTTCTCAAATCCCCCAACGAATCTGGCAACAATGTTAGACATGTACTTTTCACTACAATCTTTTCGAGACACTCCAGTTTTCTTAATGACTCTGCAAGCTTTACAATTGGAGCATCAATAATCAACTGCCGCAACTGCTCAGGTGCCTGCAATGTTAACGTTTAACTTTCAATGATAAGAAATATCAAAATGCGATGAATCTCAATTGCAAATTACAGCATCTAAGTTTACCTACCTCAGAATTAGAATCCCACAATATTTCCAATTTTGTCCCGTCAACTTCTAAAACTGTCAAATGGTGCATTGGATTAATCCAAGTAGGCAGGGAAGAGCAGGAACAGTCATTCCAGCGGAGCCATAGAAGTTTGCTTGACAAGACCGGCACCTTAGTCAACATGCCTTTTACAAAATCACCTTCACCTTCAAGAAGGTTCAATTTCTGTATTTGGAACACCACATGCGGCCTGTTCAGTAGCTCTTCTAATTTTAACCGGAACGATTTATCTTTGATGGACGGAGGGGTCATTCTAATTCCGCGGACTTCTGTCATTTTCTGCTTGTTATTTAAAATCAATAACGATTCAGCAGTTAGTACACCGCACAATCTTTGAATAAAAAATATTGAAAGTTCTTCACACAGATACACAGTTTGGAACGATTGAAGCACTTACATATAACGATTGCTGCAAGAGATTATAAACGGTTTCTGACGTGCCACACCATATACGGACCGGCATTGATGTTTCCTGGGCGATATTTCTTCCCATGCGTTGGAGATAATCATGCATTCTTATAATATTTTCACTGTCAACCTCGGCAAGACACTTGTCCTGCAGAGTTTCAAGACCTACCAGACCTTTCCATCCGGATCCGCCCCATATTCTTATCCATTTATCGCTTTCTTCACCTACGGAAAAACATGCAATATCTAGAAATATGTTCTTCTCCTCATCATTAAGCGAGTCATAACTAACTCTAAGGCTCTTCTCTATTTGTTGAGGGAGTTTGCTGCCACGTCCATCCAATAGCTCTCGCCAATGAGCTTTTTTTCTTTTATATACCGAAGCCCCAAGCACTTTCAGATATAAGGGCAATCCCTGGCAGATCGTTAAAAACCCATTGACGACATCTTCAAATTCTAGTGGTGGATGTGGCTCACGAAATGCATGAAAGCAGAAAAGCTCTCTTGAGTCTTCTGTATTGAGGCCGTTTAAGGGATGAATGAATCGCTCCTCGATGTTTGCAGTTCTAAAAAGTTGCCTGTCACGAGATGTAACCAAAAGCAAGCTATCGTGGTGAAGAACATTTCTAATTGGCAATAATAAGGTTTCCAGTTGATAATCGTCATCTACATTATCTAATACTACGAGAGCCTTACAATTGGAGAGGTTCTTTGTAAGTTTTCCCAAACCTTCTTCGGGCCATTCAATTTTGATATCTCTATCTGTAAGGTTTTTGATAAGTTTACTCTGTAAAGAACTTAGAGGCGTTTTGTCCACATCGAACAAAAAAGAGGATGCATTATAAAGTGGTTCCATATCGTTGAAGAATTGTTTGGCCACTGTAGTTTTTCCAACTCCTCCAGAACCCAGAATCCCCACAACCTTGCAATGTTCGACCGGCCTCCACATTGGTCGCACCGTTACAGCTTCAAGCTCTTTTACCTTTTGTCGGAGGCCAGTTGGATATTGTGCCACATACAAGGGTGGTTTTGGAACCGTTTTCACAACTGTTTCCACAACAAGCGGCAAGAGCTCGAATTCGCCCCTGGATATTCATAGAGAGGGTAAAATAACTAGCAAGAAAAGTTTACCCTAGTTGCCATATATCTTACTAAATCAATCAGACTCAAAGACATTAAAAACTTACAACACACACAGATTGGGACAACGGCAGATACTCACCCATTAAACGCCGCTTTCTCTAAGCCGCTTATTCCTGCAGCACGGAAAAGAGCATCTCTCCATTCCTTAACTGTTTGGGAGCCGAGTTCTTTTTCGAGTTTGCACAGGTCTTCAACGTACACTCCAGATTCACCTTTGCCCGTAAGACGGAGGTTATAAGGCTTAACGTCGTAAAATACAGGGATAATGGTACCCTCCGACTTTATCATCAACTGGAGCTCAAGGAGGCACCATTTCGATGCAGCATAGCCCGGGGAGAAGATCGCCACATGAACAGAGGCGACTTCAATAGCGGCTTTTATTTGCGAGTCAATGTCTTGTCCAACCTGCATTTCCGATGTGTCAAGGAAGGCTCGCAATCCACGGGAAATGAGGCTGCGATAGAGAGCGGTGGCGAAGGTATGCTTTACATCAGGTCCCCGGTGATTGATAAAAACCTGGAATCTCTGTGAATTGGAATTTGAAGAGCTGGGTACTAAGGAGGATGCGGAAGAAACACCAGAAGCATGCGCCATTGAAATTGGAATATGGACGGAATGAACTCGGACAACAAGATGATGTGCAGGCACCGAGATTAGGGTGAAACTGTAAAGCCCTATCTTCCCCAACGAGTAGTTTATCTAGTCGACGATTTCGCCCGGACGGCGAATAGTCTCTGGCGAACTTCGGCTCCAGCTGCTGTCGCTGTCCTCTGCCCCATCGTCTGGCCTGATGTCAACATCAAACCATGTCCGCAGCCGCTGAGTTTATGGAGCACGTACGTATGCTCGTTAAGCCATGGCATGCATCCAACCCATGGTAATCGGGATGATGGATAGACCTCCGCCAAATCGCCCCCATTCCCGATGATCGGCGTTTACAAAAAAATGGCATGCGGCAATGTATCTTCTGGCAGGTGTCAAACCCTCAATCCGACGCAGTTTACGAATGAATCCATGCCTGTTAGCTGTTTAATGTTGGGAGCCTCGCATCATTATAGCAATGGGACGGTGTCTTTAAGGAGGAGTTCTGCCTCCCAAGAAATTCAAATTCAAAAATTTGAAACGATACATTTACCTCCGACCACCCCGTTTACAAAAAAAACTATGTTGCTATCATGGTTCCCTATCTGTTTGAGTCGACGATTTCGCCCGGACGGGAACTTCGGCTCCAGCTGCTGTCGCTGTCCTCTGCCCCATCGTCTGGCCTGATGTCAACATCAAACCATGTCCGCAGCCGCTGAGCTTATGGAGCACGTACGTATGCTCGTTAAGCCATGGCATGCATCCAACCCATGGTAATCGGGATGATGGATAGGCTTCCGCCAAATCACCCCCATTCCCGACGATCGGCGTTTACAAAAAAATGGCATCCGGCAATGTATCTTTCGGCAGGTGTCAAACCCTCAATTCTACCCAGTTTACGAATGAATCCATGCCTGTCAGCTGTTTAATGTTGGGAGCCTCTCATTATTATAGCGATGGGACGGTGTCTTTAAGGAGGAGTTCTGCCTCCTAAGAAATTCAAATTCAAAAACTTGAAACGATACATTTACCTCCGACCACCCGGTTTACAAAAAAACCTATGTTGCTATCACGGTTCCCTATCTGTTTGTCTGTCATTAGCTATGTGGTATCGTGGTTCTATGGCTGCCCAAAACCACGGCTACCTCGGTGAGAGCAGAAAGAAAGCAGTAAGGAGGGTGCCATAGATGTCAACAATACTATACCTCAACAAATTTGCTGACCAGAGGCCCAGATGTATGGAAAGAGCGAAGAGATTTTTTCTGTTAGGTAAGCTCGTCACACACAAATGACAGTTTCTTTCTTGGTTCGACTGAGGTGGAACAATTTTGTGGGGTTTGTGCTTTATAATACAAATGACAAATATGGTGAAGCCATTTTTGCCAATGGAGACAATGAGACAGAGATTCAATGGAACGGCTTTTCCAGGACTCGTGTTGCCCACTTCATCCACTGGCTGGGGTTTCCAAAGATGGAAAACTAGAAAGAATTCAAAATGACGGGACTGTCAAAGGAGGATGTGAAGGTCTTGGCGCTCTGGAGGATGTTAAGGTCTTTGTGAAGGATGGCACTGTGGTGATCAAAGGAGGTCACAAGAAAGAAGCGAGGGAAAACGATTAGTGGTAAAAGCTACAACAGCTATAATACTTACCTCGCCTTCCCAGAAAACGCCAGAAAACTGTGAGATGTACAAAACAAAGGCGGAATTGAAAAATGGTGTCCTCGATATTACCATTCCTGATATTACCATTCGTAAGGTTATGGGTGTTCGTGTTCAGACAGAAAGATTCCACTAGACACAGCGCCTCTTGTCACAACTAAAAGAGGCTGTAGTCTTTGTTTCTAATTTGGCATCTGTTTTGTACATTACTGAAAATAAGTATGGGGGAGATATATGTACAGACCGTTTTTCTTTAGCTAAGCATGAACTCCGTTCAAATATCATTTCCTGAGATGGAAGATAATAAAAGTTTATTTTTTCATTTTGCATGAACTGCGTTCAAATATCGCTCACCTTGAGTTGGTGACTTTGACGGTTTTGATAGAAATAATTGAAATGGTGGTTGTTTCATAAACCGTATTTACCTATAACATATGTTATAAAAAAAGAAATTACATTTACAAAAATGAATTTATGCCCATCGATGATCCGCTTTCATCGTAATTCTTATTTTTTTGGTTTGCATAAGTGGGCGAGTTTGTGTCATATTTCAAACAGTAAGGCCTCAAGAGGAGCTCTATTGAAACTTTTAGAATTAATGAGGTGGTGCTAAAACTATGATGGCCATGCAATAAAATGTTTACAAAATTATGCCTTCATGTGCACTATTAAAAGTTGGGTTGTCATGAAGTGTTATTGGTAATTAGGACTTCTTTTAATTTGCCCATACGAGACATTGTTTTAACAAATAAATGCTTAAACAAACTCTTGTTCTATTAATGAATATATAACATAGTAAGTGAGGTTTATTAATGACACTGTTTTAAAACACTATGTTTTTATTTCATTTGTATCTAATTTTAGTGGTTTTAACTCCAATTGTTGTGGGATAACTTTTGACAATAATAAAGTTAATTTTGTATATGGCTATAAAAATTATATTGTAAATGTAAAAATGACATAGAATGAGAATACTTTCATAATGGAATTGCATAATCAATAATTGTAAATAAAAAAAATTATGATAAACGATGGTAAGGGATGAAGAAAGTAATATGAGAATGATAACATTATAACAATGTAATAACAAAGTGTGGAAAATGTGATGTGAGGTTAAGAACATTTTAAAAATGAAATTACAAAATGATTAACTTGTAAATGAAAAAGTAAATGAGAAGGTGATATGAGAATGGTAACACTTTAACAATGAAATTACAAAATATGGAAAGATGACATGAGATTAAGAACACTTTAACAATGAGATCACAAAATGAATAAGTTGTAAATAAAAAATTAGAATAGAAAGAAATGGAGAAAGTGATGTGAGAATAAGAACAATAGAATCACAAGTTTTATTTAAGATAACTATTTGAATTAGAGAAAATATTGTAATTAGGTAACTTTAAGGTTATTTGTTACTGTTTTAGATAAATATGTTAATATTAACTAAATAAAATCTTATAATTAGGTAATTTTAAGGTTATTTGTTATTGTTTTAGTAGGTTAATTGAAATTAAAAGCAATCATTGGTTACATTTTGTTGTCATAAAAAATAAATATAAATAGAGTAACTTGGGATAATTATTTATTTTGGATTTTGTTTTTCAAATTTGATATGAATTATGTATAAATTTATAGTTTTATGAGATTTTTTTCAATCAAAAGTGTTTCCTTAGGATGTTGGCTATTTTAAGACAACTTTGATCATTAGAATAATAAAAACAAGATTCAGTAAATTAAGTGAAAGTTTGCTTCTAGTTACAAAATATATAAGCTTATTAAAATTGTGGAGTTTGCGCATGTATTAATTTGCTCTTATAATTTAACCATAGACATAATAAATTGATGTATATAATGTTGGAAATGATTAAAAGACATACTAAAGAGTTGGAAGTGATTAAGAGACATACTAAAGAGAGAATGTGAAATGTACTTGTGAAATTCTAGTAAACTATTTATCTTTATCAATCTCTTTAAACAATTTTAGATGCAAAATGAGAATCTATATATAACCTGATGTAGATTATTGTATAATTTGTGATCTATTTAGGTACTTTGGAGTGAAAAATGAGAGTGAAAGATTGATTTATCTAGAGAGATCATTTCAATGATTTATCTCTTAGATAGTTGATTTTCTTATTCTAAGAATAATTAAAATTAATGTAAAAAATGGCTATGATTTTAGAGAAAATCACATTGTCATGTAAAACGCATATATGTGAAAAGGGATTTTGAATTGATTTGATTACTTTAGGAATACGATTGTATTGGATAGTTGATTTTTTATTCCTACCATAATTCAAATTAATGTGGATGTTTCTTTTCTGATGTANATATATATATTGAATGGAGACATGTATATTACAATAATATTTATGTATTTGTTTATTATAGATATCATTCAAAATTTGGTTTGATTAAGTTAAAAATTAGGGGAAAATGTTTTGTTTTTATAAGTGAATTTTGGTAGCAATAATATCATTGTTTTTATATTTTTCTTAATTTTCTTGGAATTTGGATGAATAAAAGATTGTTGAAATCATTTATTGTTGTTGGCATTCATATTATTCTATACCTTGGAATTTGGATTAATAAAAAAATGTTGAAATCATTTATTGTTATTGCTAAAATGTTCATTATAATTTGAATTCTAAACAAAAATTGAAATTATAATTTAATTTCTAAAATGTGTATTATAACTTGAAATTGTAATTTGATTTCATTATTTGAACTTGTATAAGTTTTTATAGTACAACTTTTATTGACTTAATTATTTTAACTTGTATGGATTTACATTGTAAATTTATGAAAAGACTCATTAACAACCAAAAAATTTATGAAAAGAAAAAATTAAAAATCAATAATTAAATACTTTAATTGTACATATTATATATATAAATGCATTATTTTAAGAAAAAGAATGCTAAAATCAATGATAATATTTTTTTTAATCATACTATAGTTATTAGGTGTTTATGTATTTCATTGTATTTGTGTTTGAATGTAAAATGAGACAAAAGCCAAATTTCTCAATGGAACATGTTTGTTTTATTTTGTGTTTTATTTTCATTTACATGTAATGACAAGTTAAATGCATCTAGATGAAGATTAAATACAAAGAAATTATAATATCTCACAAACATAAAATAAAAAAAAATATATAGTGTATGAGAATTTAATTTTTAATTTTTAATTTAGAGAAGGCATAGCATGGAAAATATTTAGTGTAAATTTCATCAATGTCACAAACCTATGAACTAGATTTCTCTGTTAGATTTTCTTAAGATTTGATTAAATTATATAGGACCTTTATCTAAAGAATAACAAGTACAACAAAATGCATAAGATGTAAAAGATGCACAAGACACAAAGATTTTCATCGGGGAAACCATAAAGGAGAAAACCGTGCAAAGTTCTTCAGAATAGTAAGATGATCAAAAGCAGTAATAAGAAATATTCAACAACTATATTTCCCTCCTCCTATGGATGTCTCTCTATCTCAAACACCTTAGAGAGTGTGTGAGGTATGTATAAATGAGGGAGAGCGCCTCCCTATTTATACCCTTTCAAGTCATTGACCAAATATAAGAATCGAGCCTACATGTCATCTCACATGGGGCCCACTTCTCCTAGAGAGACCACAATTACATATTACATGATGTTACACTGGGGACTATTGCCCCGATTTACAACAGAGGTTGTACCTCAAGGTCTAGACACAATTTAGACATCCCGTAAAGGGGTAACACACATCCCCAATGGGGGTACAACAACATACAATAATAATATACATCATAATATCTTTCGAAGTTACAAATACATAAACACTCCCTCTTAACTAGGAAGGTATTCTCTCTCTACATAGTCATCAATGCATCTGTTTAAGTCTTCATCGCATCATCATAATCACGGATTCATAGAGTCTTCATCATAGCTGCTGCCATCATATTCTTATGATTTGATCATCGTCCCATACTATCTGTGATCAAAAGTTTCTACAGTGCCAGCCCTTTTTCATGTTGGATGTAGGCCTAGTCCTCTTCCAGGTATTGATCTACAGTGTATGTTGGATGTAGGCCTAGCCCTCTTCCAGGTGTTCATCATCTCTACAAGCAAGCCATCAAGTAGGTACATCTCAGGACTTATTATATGCCTCTTGCAAAACCTGTAATATCTCCCAAGACTGATTATATGCCACTACAAAACCTGAAGGAATCCTTCATTATATACATCAATTTATTATGTCTATGGTTAAATTATAAGAGCAAATCAATAAATGAGCAAACTCCACAATTTTAATAAGCTTATATATTTTGTAACGAAGCAAACTTTCACTTAATTTAATCAATCTTGTTTTTATTATTCTAATGATCAAAGTTGTCTTAAAATAGCCAACATCCTAAGGAAACACTTTTGATTGAAAAAAAATCTCATAAAACTATAAATTTATACATAATTCATATAAAATTTGAAAAACAAAATTCAAAATAAATAAATTATCCCAAGTTACTCTATTTATATTTATTTTTTATGATAACAAAATGTAACCAATGATTGCGTTTTATTTCAAATTAACCTACTAAAACAATAACAAATAACCTTAAAATTACCTAATTATAAGATTTTATTTAATTAATATTAACATATTTATCTAAAACAATAACAAATAACCTTAAAGTTACCTAATTACAATATTTTCTCTAATTCAAATATTTATCTTAAATAAAACTTGTGATTCTCTTGTTCTTATTCTCACATCACTTTCTCCATTTCTTTCTATTATATTCTTTTCATTTACAACTTATTCATTTTGTGATCTCATTGTTAAAGTGTTCTTAATCTCAGGTCATCTTTCCATATTTTGTAATTCCATTGTTAAAATGTTACCATTCTGGTATCACCTTCTCATTTAATTTTTCATTCACAACTTAATCATTTTGTAATTTCATTTTTAAAATGTTCTTAACCTCACATCACATTTTCCACACTTTGTTATAATGTTATCATTCTCATATTACTTTCTTCATCCCTTACCATTGTCTATCATAATTTTTTTTTTATTTACAATTATTCATTATGCCATTCCATTATGAAAGCATTCTCATTCTATGTCATTTTTACATTTACAATATAATCTTTATAGCCATATACAAAATTGACTTTATTAATGTCAAAAGTTATCTCACAACAATTGGAGTTACGTGCATTTATATGAAACCACTAAAATGAGATACAAATGAAATAAAAAAATAGTGTTTTAAAACAGTGTCATTAATAAACCTCACTTACTATGTTATATATTCATTAGTAGAACAAGAGTTTGTTTAAGAATTTATTTGTTAAAACAATGTCTTATATGGGCAAATGAAAAGAAGTCCTAATTATTCTAATTACCAATAACACTTCATGACTTTAACCCAACTTTTAATAGTGCACATGAAGGCATAATTTTGTAAACATTTTATTGCATGGCCATCGTAGTTTTAGCACCACCTCATTAACTCTAAAAGTTTCAATAGAGCTCCTCTTGAGGCCTTATTGTTTGAAATATGACACAAACTTGCCCACTTAGGCAAACCAAAAAAATAAGAATTACGATGAAAGCGGATCATCGATGGACATAAACTCATTTTTGTAAATGTAATTTCTTTTTTTATAACATATGTTATAGGTAAATACGGTTTATGAAACAACCACCATTTCATTTATCTCTATCAAAACCGTCAAAGTCACCAACTCAAGGTGAGCGATATTTGAACGCAGTTCATGCAAAATGAAAAAATAAACTTTTATTATCTTCCATCTCAGGAAATGATATTTGAATGCAGTTCATGCTTAGCTAAAGAAAAATGGTCTGTACATATATCTCCCGCATACTTATTTTCAGTAATGTACAAAATAGATGCCAAATTAGAAACAAAGACTACAGCCTCTTTTAGTTGTGACAAGAGGAGCTATGTCTAGTGGATTCTTTCTGTCTGAACACGAACACCCATAACCTTAGGAATGGTAATATCGAGGACACCATTTTTCAATTCTGCCTTTGTTTTGTACATCTCACAGTTTTCTGGCGTTTTCTGGCAAGGCGAGGCAAGTATTATAGTTGTTGTAGCTTTTACCACTAATCTTTTTCCCTCGCTTCTTTCTTGTGACCTCCTTTGATCACCACAGTGCCATCCTTCACAAAGACCTTAACATCCTCCAGAGCACCAAGACCTTCACATCCTCCTTTGATAATCCTGTCATTTTGAATTCTTTCTAGTTTTCCATCTTTGGAAATCCCAGCGAGTGGAAGAAGTGGGCAACATGAAACAATCCTCGAAAAGCTGTTCCATTGAATCTCTGTCTCATTGTCCCCATTGGCAAAAATGGCTCCACCATATTTGTCATTTGTATCATACAGCACAAACCCCACAAAATTGTTCCACGTTAGTCGAACCAAGAAAGAAGCTGTCATTTGTGTGTGACGAGCTTACCTAACAGAAAACATCCCTTCGCTCTTTCCATACATCTGGGCCTCTGGTCAGCAAATTTGTTTAGGTATAGTATTGTTGACATCTATGGCACCCTCCTTACTGCTTTCTTTCTGCTCTCACCAAGGTAGCTGTGGTTTTGGGCATCCATAGAATCACGATACCACATAGCTAATGACAGTCAAATAGATAGAGAACCGTGATAGCAACATAGTTTTTTTTGTAAACGGGGTGGTTGGAGGTAAATGTATCGTTTCAAATTTTTGAATTTGAATTTCTTAGGAGGCAGAACTCCTCTTTAAAGACACCGTCCCATCGCTATAATGATGTGAGGCTCCAAACATTAAACAACTGACGGCATGGATTCATTCGTAAACTGTGTCGGATTGAGGGTTTGACACCTGCCGGAAGATACATTGCCGGATGCCATTTTTTTGTAAACACCGATCATCGGGAATGGGGGCGATTTGGTGGAGGCCTATCCATCATCCCGATTACCATGGATTCGATGCATGCCATGGCTTAACGAGCATATGTACATGCTCCATAAGCTCAGTGGCTGTGGACATGGTTTGATGTTGACATCAGGCCAGACGATGGAGCAGAGGACAACGACAACAGCTGGAGCCAAATTTTGCTGGAGACGATTCGCCATCCGGGTGAAATCGTCGACTAGATAGACTACTCCCTTCCCCAAAAGTAAAGCCCTGTAGCGCTGCCCTGTTTCGATGACGTGATAGAGATAAAAAACCCTCTTGTGCACATCGAAATTCAAAATGCTGCGGTGCACCCTCGTAGATACAATAATATTAAATAAATTCAAATTACAAATTATTTATCATTGGATAGCAGTACTGAATTTGGAGCTGTCCACGGAACGATTTTGATTGTTGGAATTTAATTTATAAAATTTGTATTTTTTGTTATTTAATTTATAACATATATTTGTTTGATAATTTTGAAAATAGAAATAAAATTAACACTAAAACCTCCTCCACCCACACTTGGTAAATCTAACTGTCTTTTTATGCTTCTTAAAATTTTTGTAAATCTAACGTTGTTTTTACGCTTTTTAAAAATTCTGTGAAGATTTATAACTAGAAACTGGTAAAACCTCGATTGAATTTTATGATGATCAGACTCTCTCCGAACCTTGATTGAATTTTATGATTATCAGACTGTCTCCGACATGTCCGTCAGATGACCTCGGCCAAGCTATTGGCTTGACCATGTTTGGACCTGGAGACCTCATCATTACGCTTAAGCAGGATTCAAAATTCAAAACATAAAAATTTAGTTAAAAAAACAAATGAAATAAAATTCTAACTGCCTTTTGAACATTGGAGAAATTCGATAAACACCAAGTGAAGTCAAATATTTGTATATAGGATATTTCTTTAGCTTTGGAAAAATATAGACTCGTTTACAATTTTCCTTATGATAAGCATTATTTTGGACATATGCATGAATGTTTAAGAATTGCACTAAAGTAAGATGAAAAATATTTTACATGTAGCAGAGTAAAAATGCTGCGATAGCAGTATTGTGGGTTGTTGGATTTCAACAGCTCAAAGTGCTGCCTTCGCTGCATTTATTACTCTACTACATATTGAATATTGTTCACCTTAACGTACTCATAAGCACAAATGTTAATATTTGTATTTTGATAAGGAGGATACACTAATTAATTATATAACATTATGTAAAAGAAATAAATATATATTTTTTGTATTTTTTAAATAATTATTAAATAGATGATGATTAATGTTTAGTGAGACCAACTTCAGCTATTGATCCTCAAGAAGGATAATACTTGGTTTACTTTAAAATCTTGTTCATGTGTTCAAAAAGCTTTCCAAGCTCATTATAGTTTTGACAAGTTAGGAGGTTATAATGGTTTGTATTGTAACAAATACTATGAAAATTAGATCTATTGTGGGTGTAAGCAGGGCATTCTAAGAGAAAGTGTTTTTCATCCTCAACGCTCATAGACTCACACAGATTGTGATTCCTTTCCGCCCATGGAGTTTTAGGAATAGACCAACGCCCTGTTTTGCTATAGAGTTCATGAGAGTTCGTTTTAATCTTGGCTATATTAATTTTCTTCCGTGAGCTAGTTACTACTGAGAGATACTTCTGATCTTCCAAATTATGATTAATTACCTCCTTATAGTATCTTAATTTTCTCGTAACCGCTAAATTTTCCTCACACAAGAAATTCTCTTTAAACTTAAAAGTAATAATATTTTTGGCATTATCAATGTTTTGCAAAATGTCATTTTCATCAATGCCCCGATGGTTTAACCAAGCGATGGTATCCTTACACCAACACCTACTTGAGGCGTAGTTGGTTTTGACTTGAGTTTAAATCAATTTTAGGAAGTCTCTCATTTTGCATGTTATTTATCTTATTCTTGAACATTAGGTACCTAGTCATAGCCATGCTCTCGATGGGGGAAAGAACCCAATTCTATGATAGGATAATGCGTATTGGTTTTAATTTTGAGGTTATAAGTTATTAGTCGCTTCTGCATTTGTTCAATCTTCCTCCAAGATTCTCTAGAAATGTTGCACCCCCATACTTCACAACCATACAAGATAACAGGGATGACAAGAGTTTCAAAGAGGAACTTCTTTTTATCCCACATGACCAGATTGACTGATTTATAGTCATTTTTAAGACCAAAATAAGCTTTCCACCCTCCATTAATCATTTTCTCAATGCTATAGTTCCAATTGAGCTTGTGATGAATATCATTTTCGACATACTTGTAAGAGGTCACTCCCTCTAGATTTCTATTATCATAAATAAAATTTGCATAGTTATCTTTCTTAGATTTTATAATCATGTTTTTTGTCTTATCGATGTTAACAGTCATACCCATGTTAGAGCAAAAATCTTTAAGAATTCTTAATTGCTTATCAAGATCAGAAGGACGCCTTGCCATAAGAACAATATCTTTAGCATAAAGTAGGAGGATGATAACTATCCCAACTAAGATTGATTACCTAATCATTTTATAATCTTAAGGTTTTGTTAAAGCAAATCTAAAGTTTATATTTACAAGTATGCTCATTATTAAATGAAAAATAAAATAGATCTTACATGTAATTAAACTAGCAATTGCTCCAAAAGTACAATAAAATGCCGAAGGAGAAATTGGATAGATACATAAATTGAATAGAATATGGAAAGCGGCTCAAAATGGAGGATGGAATTAGTATGGAAGGGGAACTTACCATTAAAGGTCAAGTGTTATGTTTGGCTGAGTTTACAACATAAATTTTAACTTGGGATGGCCTTCAAAGAATAGGTTTTTTGGGACCAGGCATATGCATTTTAAGCAATTCAGATTTGGAAACAGTTGACCACCTTTTTAGAAATCATTCTTTTTTTAAGGATGTTTGGACATAGTTGTGTAAAAGTTTGTGATTTGCTATTAATTGGGATACTCCCAGTATGGACGAAAATGTAGAAACGTGGAATAATACTCATAATTTATCTTTTGATATTCCTTCTTTTGCTATCTGGGAGGTGTGGACAGCAAGAAACAAGTTTATTTTTTAGGAACACATTACAGATGCTTTACATGCCAGTATTAAGGTTATCACCAGTCTTGTTGAATATGGCAGTGTCAGTTTGATGAAATCTCCAATAGTGGTTCTGTCAGAACCCCAAATTTTCCGAAAATTTTAAAATTTTGAAATTTGCATAATATTAACATAAATACAGTTAACTAATCATTTAAATCAGTTATATGTTAACAGCTTGTTAATTGAATTCATCTGTTAATTATGTAAAGTGATAGAACAGTTCTTTTCAGTTTACTGACTTGTTTCTTTTTGCGACCATAAGGTGGGGCTGTCATGAAAAACTGGGCTTACTTAGCTTTCGAGCTAATGCAGAAAATTTCTCCTGTCCTTACAGATTACAGGTAAGAAGATTGGTTGCTGCATGTAAAAAAAATATTAAGGTCTTTATGTACAAGTTTTGTTGCAAATCAGAAGTTTAGTAAGACAATAAATTGTTAAGCACATATCAATGCTTGTTGAGGTAACTCCATTATCTATTCTTCTTTCTAGTAGAGATAGATTTATATTTCTTAAGATTACTGAACTGTCTGATATCTATCATAGTTGTCAGTGCCAAAAGATCTTAATTAAAATTGATTACAAGTAGAATATGAAATGGCAGGGTTGTAAAATCAAAAGTTTACGTTTAAGAAAGCACAAATACATTTACTTCGTAAAGTGTATTAATAAGGGGGTTTACAATTTACTGTTACCAATTTCAAACTACCCACTGATAGGGATATACTCATGCTGATGCACCAGGTCTTATTTACATTACAACTGATTCAAAGTATACTAAAGCTTATCTTAGGTCTGATAGATAACCTACTGTAAACCGGCTATTATTCTATTCCTTAAAATAATGTACAACATAAAAGTTTCAAGGTCTAACAATTACTTTGATAAAACTTCTCTTAAGAGTTTGGTGGCTTCACCTTCATATGTGATAATTTCTAAGTTAAGAACATTTATCCCAGATCATGCATTCATCAAAATATTTAGTTACTATTTCCTCTTGTATGTATTTATCCAACTTAGATAGATATGGCAAGACTAAAGGGTTAACATTATTAACATAATAGTTACTATGGTTGAATCTACAACCTCCTTAATGTCAACCATTAGTATACTCTATAATTATAATATAGGGTTGGTGGAATACTTGTATAAGTATTATTCTTACTTAACCATATGTATTATACTTCCCTCCTATAATCATGTTACAAAACTTATTCTATTTAAAATTGTAAAGTGTTGAATGACAAAATAATCATTCACCTGGATGAAGAGGTCATGAACAAGTCCCTGACATTACAAGTTTATGGATTTAACTCTAAAGATAAACTCTTATAAACCTTTACCTTATACATTCCAAGCTTGTATATAAGATTATATTATGCACTTATCACTCTAGATATAGTATACCCTTTCATCAATTGTTTATTAAATAAGAATAACATGTGACAAAGTTCTTTGCCATATTGCTAGCTATACCCACGATGAACATAGTGTTATAACTTGATTGCATTGCATGAATGATGATATACCATAATGTATTCACAATGAACTAAAGTTCATCCTTGAACTAGACTTTATCAGCTCTCGAAGCATGCCTCCATTATAAGTTTGAATTCTATGTAAAATAGAGATAATGATTTATGATTATTCTATAATCGAGTCCTAGTACTAAGGCCCTCGTGGTTGCACTTTTATACTATGTAGGTGATTGACATTCGATGCCATGCACTTTGAGGAACTTTCCAACATAAGGTTCGGTTTACATATCATTGGAAAAAGATTTGCTCGTGGAACTATATCATTCTTATCCACTGCATGCCAAATATTTAAGTGATAACGTGGCATACTTTCACCCAAGCAAGCTGATCATAAAAGAATCTTCTCTTTGAACCCTAACTCATTGTTCTACATGATGTTCGGCCTTCTGCCGCTCTGCACTGGCTCCTGTCCGCTTTGTCACTACCGGGAGATTCCATGAAGATGGGTAACACTTTTTGGCCAAATTTGGCGATGAAAACCTGATTTTTTACTCATGTGCTAGATAGAAGCCCTCAAAACGCATATATGCCATGTGAATTTTGACTTGCAGTAAAAAAACAAATTGTAGAATATTATGTTGGATTCATAGTGATATTTTTTTTAAAATATTCCGATGTCATTTAATGTGTGAATTTTTGCATTTAATGAACTGTGTGACCTTAACAATTTGAAGAAACTAATAAGTGGCTCGTGTCCACGTAGAGTAATTCAATCTTGCATTAATAATTTAAAAAAAATAAATATATGAGCATGATCTACATAAAATGTAGTGTGATGTGCATATTTTTTTGTTAATTTTTTTCGCATTATACAATTATTTATTATTTTTCGAAAGTGACCACATTCGATTTCAGCATCGTTTTAAACACATATTTTTCCACGTAAAGGAATTTTTTCTATTTTTTCAAAAATTGAAAAACCAAAGATACCATTTTGAAGAGGACATGTCGATATGTGATGTGTGCATTTTTAAGAATTTTTTGGCTTTGTATTTTTAACTCTGCGGATTTTTCTTTGAGCTGCTTTGAAGTTGCAGTGTGGTTTTCTAAGTATAAGTTTTAGAAGTAATTAAAAAATAAATATCATATGAATGCCAAAATGCGTGTATGATACCTCAATGGATAGAAGATTCGTTGGTGAGTTTATCGGTATCAATTCCGCTCAGTTATGTGCTAGGAATGGCAGGGTTTACACCTCTGCAAGGCACAGGAAATTTTTCATTTGTTTGAATGTGGGCTAAGTCTGTTTTTTTAAGCCCTCGACCGAGGTATTTAAATACCTCGGTCGAGGTCTTAATGAAACCTCGACCGAGGGTTTGTAAAGCCCTCGACCGAGGGTTTAACAAACCCTCGATCGAGGTGTTGTTAAGACCTCGATCGAGGTATTAGCTTGGTCGAGGTCCTTTAAAGCAAAAGCCCGGGAGTGAATTCAAACATTAATGACACTCCAACTACAAACTTTAATGTCTTTCCCACCCAAATTTTTAATCAAAATCTATATA
>LPNX010409430.1:581332-598274 GCA_001517045.1 Pseudotsuga menziesii | reverse complement strand
CCAAAGGAAGCGGGAACCTACTGAAAAGTGACCTCGGGGTGCCGATCTCTGTCACACCCTAACGGGTGCATTACGAACACAGCCCCAGAGACTCCATTTAAGCCCACATATTCCTTGTGGGTAGCCGTATAGGCTTTGTTTTGGACATACTCCAAGTACTCTCGGGTATATCTGGAGTCCCCCTTAAGCCTAATTTAAACAACTCATACTCCAATTTTAACTTAAAACATACGAAGATGCAATTGTAAAACATTTATTCCAGACACATGCAAGCACACTGATCTTTTTTGACTCCATTTTTAAGGCACTGGTCTTTTCTGCTTCATATATATATTGTGTATCAACTTTGTGCTTTCGTGTGTATCTTCGTATCTTGTCATCTTGATTGCTTATAGTTAAAATATTCAAACTCCTAAATAACTGATTCAGTACAACATCATTACACTAAGAAATCATCCTTAGTAACTTAATAGGGTCTACCCCCCTTGGCTTCATTAGGAGTTGAGCCTAAACAGAGGAGTCAAGAACAAGGTGACAGCCTTGACTCGAGACTTGCCCCCAAGGACACAACGAGTGGATTGAAGATTTCTGCCACGTGATCTAGGTGTGTGAAAAGGCGGCAATAGTGTGAAGGTTAAAGAAATCATTGTATGGGCTCAAGCAAGCCGCCAGGGCTTGCTATGCCAAGATTGATGGCTTTCTACTGTCATTGATTTTTTCGATGCAAGTCTGATCCTAATGTTTATTTGAATCTGATTCATGGTTCTTTTATGATTATTGTCTTGTATTTCAATGACCTTCTGATTACAGGAAGTTCAAAGAAAGAGATTGCCTCCTTGAAGGATGCAATGAACCATGCATTTTCTATGATTGATTTGGTGTTGTTTAGCCAATTCTTGGGTCTTGAAATTGCTTAATCCCAACATGGAATAAAATTACATCAGTCCAAGCATGATTTATATTTGCTGAACAAGTTCAACATGAAATATTGCAAGCCAAGCAAAACTCCCTTCCTTTGAGGAGTTAAGCTTGAAGAAGCAGGTTCTTCTCCTATGGTAAATAATACATTGTATAGGAAGTTGATTGGGTGTTTTCTTTACCTTACACACACTCGATCTGATATTTATTATCCAGTAAGTGTGGCTTCAAGATACATGGATCAGCCTCATGAGATCCATTGGAGATCAGCCAAAAGTATCCTTAACTTTGTTTAGGGAACAAGAACTCATGGGATCTTCTACAAAGCTAAATCTGATATTTATTTGATTTGGTTTACTGACAGTGATTGGGAAGGTGACAACACAGATTAAAAGTCAACATCAGGATATGTGTTCATGCTTGCAGAAGGACCAATCATCTAGTCAAGCAAGAAACAAAGTGTCATAGCACTCTCATCTACAGAAGCAGAGTACATAGGAGTTGTAAATGCAGAAACTCAATGTTTATGGTTACAAGGAATACTTGGTGAGTGTGGCTTTGAATCAGAGTTTTCAACTATTATCTATTGTGATAATAAGAGCACCATTCAAATCTACAATCATCTAGTTTAGAGACAGAGAACCAAACACATTGAGATCCATATGCACTACATCAGATAGCTTGTGCATGATGGCACCATTCACTTACTCTTCTGTGCAGATTCAGAACAAGTACCAGACATCTTCACCAAAGTTTTTTGTGAGAATACATTCAGCAATCTCAAATCACACTGGGGATTGTTGATCATGCTGTGAAGCATGATTGATGACAATATTTTCAAATTTTGTTTTACTGTCCATGTTTAAGGGAGGATTTTCCCACTAGCTTTTTGCCTCTTTCCTTGGTTAAATGGACATGCATTATGTATAGGGTGACTAAGCCTTATTGCTAGGCCCTATATTTTTCTGATATTTACTCATAAATTCAGGATTAAGGGGGGGGTGTTAGAATAATCAATCCATAGTTACTTACCTTAGACATTAATTAATTCTTTTTTGTCTTATTTTCTAGTTTCCTGTATTCCACTCTATGCAAGTTGTCTTCCACATGACATAGAAGTCAAAATTTCTAAAACTGAGTCATGGAGTAGTTGGGAAACCTCTTGGAAACCATATTTAGCATGTCTTCTTTATTCCAGATCCTCCAAAGTGCATATTTTCTTTTTCTGCTAAGTTTCCTGTTTTATTGATAAATAAGGCAAAAGGGAAAGTAAGACTAGGTGTAGTTGACTTGTTTTTTTCCCTCATCATCCTCCATCCTTTTCTCCTAATAAAAGTATGCATGAGTTTTATTTCCATCCCTTATTAGCTTGCCTAATTGACTTTGCCAATTTGTGAACCTCTAAGTGGATTTGGAAACTGCTTTATGCACCTATGGGGGATTTGACTAGATTTAGTAAGCCTACTTTTTGACTATTTCGAATGGAATCCTTATGCATTCAAATATCTCATGTAATTATATATTTTAGCAGCCTATGACTTTATAAGTTTGTCTGTTGTACACTTATTCAATACATATTAGTGTTATGCTCCATTTTCAGTCTCCTTTTTTGGTAATTTTGCATGTTTGATTAGCAATTTTGTGAGTGTAACTGTTCTATTACTTGGGTTCAATTTCCACACTAGCATCATATGGGATTGATCTGTCTATATCTTGGATTCCAATATGCCAAAAAAACCTATCCAACATAAACAATTTACATGTACATGCGAGTAAAATGTTACTAGATGTTCATATTAAAGCCATTCCAAGTTAAATAATTTTTTTTTGAAAACAAAGTTCAAACATGCACACATACTTTGATTGTTTATTGCAATCATGGATGAGATTTACAAGACACCATTGAACAAATTGATTAGCACACACAAATCGATTGGTAGAATGGTTCATTTGATGCCTTCGAAGTGCTCATTTTACACATGCCCTGCACCATCATGCTCTCCTTTTCCATGACCAGTTTAAAAAAAAATCCAATGATGTTTAATATATTTTTTTATGAAGGCGACATAAACAGAAGAATGATCGTGAAGATTTAAATTTCCCTTAGACATGCATCTGAGCATATCCAATGTTCATTCATTACAATTCCACGTGTTTTCAATGAACCATAAATAATATCAAAACAATGTTGTACATAATGTGTATCATGTGTGCGGTCATCACTAATTTGTGCTAGTATGCACCAGTATGCACTAGCCTCTTCACCCCATCACAGGGTGTATCAGATATTTCCCCACTTCGTCTAATATTTTTCGGGAGAATGCACTAAATTTCCCCATCATATCACATGATGTTGAAGAGATATCCCCACTCAGTCATAGAGTGTCTAGGAGCATGTGTTGGTCTCTCCATCCCTTCATGGGATTTTTGAGAGATGTCCCATTCCATCTCAGAGTGTTTGAGAGGATGAAGTAGCCTATCCACCCCTTCACAAGTTGTCCAATAGATATCCCCAATCTATCATAGAGTTTCTGAGAGAGTTTTGTGGCCTATCCACCCCTTCACAAGGTGTTCTAGAGATATCCTCACTGCATCATAGAGTGTCTCAGAGAATGCAATGGCCTCTCCTCCCCTTTATAAGGTGTTTAAGAGATCTCCCAACAACATCATAGAGTGTATGAGACAATGCAGTGGTCTCTCCACCCCTTCACAAGGTGTCCAAGAGATCTCCCCACTCGATCACAAAGTGTGCAAGAGAATCCCACTATAAAATTATCCTTCCCTCTCAATGAAGGATTCAACATGGTACTAATATCCTAACTCCACCATAGAGTTACCAGGAGAAGGTATGGTCCCATTTTTAGTCATCTAGGGACTATTCTCCCCACTCTATCATAGAGTGTTTGGTAGAATTCACTACCCCATTCTAACTCATCTACCCTTATCCAAGTCATGTGACTAATACTGGGAGAATGTCTGCTTTAGCGGCTGCATACATCCATCTTCAATATCATCACATATCCCTATATACTAGAGAACCTTTCTCCCTCTACATCTAAGCATCATACTCTCCCTCGAGATCTTCCCACAGGCTATTCCATCAACCTATATGATGTGTCATTTTAGGTGCCAATCTGAACACCAATTGTCATAGAGAAAATAAGCAGATCTCCTTACTGCAAGTATCTGTCTGTTGGTTTTGTTCTACTATCTTAAATTTACCTAATATTTAATTATAGACTGGATTTTGTAGGCTTAGAGTTGCTACAAAATATATGCAAAGGTAGAGGGATTCCTAGGGTGTTGTAGAAATACTTTAATAAACAAAAGTTTGAAAAATATTTCAAAATGAAAAACCAAGTTAAACTCCTACAACTTTAATTATTAATGTGATTAAAGAAAAACATCATACTAGGATAATAGCAGACTAGTCATTAATTAACTCTTCTTCTTCTTAATCGAAGAATGGGAAAAATTTCATAAGCAACTTCAGAAATTGAGAAAGGTCTAATTTATGAATAAGTAGAAAAAAAAATAAGCAAGTAGAAAACTTAATAAATAAAACTTAATTAAGAAGACTTCTCTAATTCTCTAACCTATAAGCATTTCTAGTAAACATACAATTCACGAAATAAACCCTATGTTAATATCAATCCACAAAATATTGGTGTATTTTCTAGAAATTAACATGTCTAACCCTAAGTTCAATATAAACAACGGTGAATTAAAAAAACCAAAGATACAATTATCAAATATTACAGTGATGATAAAATGAGGAAATCAAAGACAAAAGATGAAAATCAAATCATAATTCAAAAACATTATTTGATTGAAAAGAAATACAAAAAGGGCTTTTAATAAGTACTTTAAAATAATCTAACCTAAGGTCCTAGAGGTTGATATAACTATTACCTAATTACCAAAACATAACAAAATTCAAAAATCCAAAGAAATAAAACTAAAAATAGGTTAAAAATAAACTAAGAACACTAAAGGTCGGATGGAAGGATGGACATCAGTCTGGAAGGAAGGTCCAAATGACAGTCCAAACACGCGGTCCAAATGAGAGGCTGCATATAGAGAATAATTAAAATAGACCTAAATGATTTAGATATCAGCTGATTTTGTGCATATGAAAACAAAATGCATAAATGACATAATTTAAACTTAATTAATTACGATAATCAAAAGGGATTACTAATCTATGGGTATGAAAAAATTATTTCTATTATAAAATAAATAAAACTGAAACATTGCTGAACTAATTTACAGTTTAAACAAAAAAGAAACAAAACTAATTTCAAACTATAAGTTATACCTAAGACTGACATAATACTCAGCACTAACTTGAAAGGAAAACTAAAAGGAAACTGGAAATAAGCTGTATGTGACTGGTCATTTTAATTCCATAAATAAGAACTACATTAACAACACTGCGTAAATTATATTAACTACAGAAAATACATGTAAGAGAAAACAGAGAAACAAATATAAACAAATTAAAAATAAAACTACTTATTTGTGATGAAGAGATAACAAAAACTCATACGGAAATAGAAACCATGAATTGTCGAGGGGACCTCTTAGAAATCATGGGTAATTCTTAGCGAATACTTTCACACATAGTCATAAACAACAAGGCGTAGAGATTCTATTAAAAAGAAGGAACAAAGTTACAATCTTCTTCTCTCAAAATAGACTAACTATCTACCTAATGGATTGATCAATCACCTATCTCTCTGCGTGGAGGTGTTTATATACACACTGTTTTCAAGAGATTGAGCAATTCGACCCTAGTGGTCAACTGCTCTTCTAAATTTAATCAATCATAAAACGTAAGAATGGTTCACAGGCTAGTGCATGAGCATCTGCCTCCTTCAGCGTGATCGTGGCATCTTCAGCATGAACATGGCATCATGGTGAACAGGGAAGAGCACACATGATAGGTTTCTAGAATGAGGGTGCTTCTTCAATTGAACACATGGGCTGGTGATGTGGTAATAATCAACAACATCATGATAGCGACAATCCTCCAGAATGTTCCCTCCTTTGAATGCTTGAGTAGTGAAAATAGAATGGTGAAATCAATGCACAAACGATCCTTCTAGAGTGTTGATTATGCTATCACCTGGGTACCTGGTCAAAAAAATGGTTTGCATATTGCTTCAATGTTTAATACTTGATATCGGTTATGGACAACGTGAAAACTGATTAGCGATCTGGACGAAAAGTTGGAAGGTGAGCTAGACGACAATTGCACAGATCGGGTTGAATGGTGGTTGCACAGATTAGGCTGAATGGTGGGATGAATGCGTTTTGTTTATAAATTTGCACAAACATACTACATAACCTGCAAACAAATACACATATTAATTAATATATCGAATATGCTTTAAATAATATATATTTGAGTTAATAAAATAATAAAAATGATATTAATAACCAAAGTTGGATAAAAATTATTTTTTTCTTACGAATAACGATCTGCATGACATAAAATACACGAAAGATAATAAAATATGCATTTAAATGTATTATTTTAATGCCAAAAAATGATAACAAAACGAGTCTCAAAATCCCCCCAAACCAGAGAAATGCGAGGTCCCACTAAGCAAAGAAAAAGATAAGAGATCATACTATCAAAGCGAACTTTAAAATGTGAGCCAGTAATAGGCATATGTATGAATGAGTGAGTTCATAAAGTTTATAATTAGTTCAACCATATCCACAGTAAAAATTTGGACAGGTTGAACATATGACACAAAAGGTATAAAATAAATCATTTGATAGTTTACATACATGACTGAGTAAAAGGATAAGGTTACTAACAGTGAAATGACAACTAAAAAAACTTTTAAGGTCAAAGCATTCTCATGCAGGTAAAAACTATTCGCCAAAAAAAAATTTGGTTAACCAAATTTTAGTCATAAGTGCTATTATATCACCAAGTTTAGATCGTCATGTGGTATTTGATTTGGATTACCCTTCGATCCTTCATATAGTCCTCCATATTGATCTTCTGTAAAAATATATTGCATGCTATAACCAAGTTCCATTGATAATTTATCCTGAAAAACACTTACCATTTTGTCAGAGAAATTAGATCTGTCATAAATAATGAAAATAAAAATAGACTAATTTTTCCTAATCACCCCCCCAAAACCAAAGGTATGGCGTGTTCTCAAGCCATGAGAAAGAAGATTCGATTATTCCATATAAAAAGAGTCCTATCATGCTGTTGTATTATTTTATAAAAAGAAAAAACTAACTAGTAAATCGAAATGATTCAAATATGTATATTCATGAAAAATATAATAGTGCTTAGAAAGACCACTGAAATGGTGATAAAATAACTTAAAATATGACAGAGGAAAATCTAGTCATCCATGCCTTATTTTAAAGATATATTGTCATCATAAGATATTTTGAGTTTACCTCAGAGTGTGTGATATTTTATAGCTATGGGTCCCATTCCTAGGATAATGAAATCCTAGGTATTTATTGAATTAGATGGCTAGGTCCAATCCCAACTTACAACGATTCTCAAATGACATTAAAAACAATTGGCCTTAAAATAAAATTTGAAAATTTTTCTTCATATTTATCATTATTATCCGAATCATGTGCATAGTAGTGCATTAACTAGATCTCTTTTACCCAATATTGCCTCGCTACCAGCAAGCCTGTTCAGTACCTCGACGGGTTTATCTTGGTACCATGCAAGAATAGTCCCTCTTCTAGTGAGCATGTTCAGTACCCCGATGGGTTTACTTGCATTTATCAAGCTTCCTTATTTTAATTTTTTACTTAGCATTGACCCACTTCCAGCATGCTTGTTCAGTACCCAGGCGAGTTTTCCTTGTATAATGATATTAAGTATATGGAAGTTGATTGGTACTAGAGCGTGCTAAACCCTCCTAAAAAACATAATTCAATTTTGTAAAAATGAATGTACAAATAATTTTCATACTAGCCTTAATCATAAATCATGTCAAAAGAGAATAACTTAAAGTTGTTCTTTGACCTTATAACCCTTCTTCTTCATGAAAGACAATTAATCTTCCCCGCAGGAAAAAAATTCCACCTACTATCGAGTTATCACACAAAGATATTTTAAGAGACAAGTTTTGATAACAAGTATAGGATAAACTAGTAATCCATATGTATAAGGTGAGATTCAAAAAAGATAATAATGAGAGTAAGTCTTATCAAGCAATTGTTTAAAATAGAAAATTAGAATCAAAATACCAAAAACTATCTGAATCATAAAAGGAACAGTTAAGAATGATATACACAGAATTGTTTTTAATTATCACTATAAACTGCAATTTTTAAGAAAGGTTTAAGATATCTTACGATCAGAAAATGTCTTTCAGATAATACTCCATGAGTCGCTTACAGATAAAATTCTTATAATCAGACTACAAAACCACTTGTTAGATGATTCATATATATTTATAAAAACATATACATCATTATAGAAAGAAAAAGAGTCATTTGTAGTAACTCTGATTTATTTAATAAGACACAAATATATTTACATAATATCCTATTGTACTAAAAACAAAGAAAACACTTCAAGTACATATGAATTCTTCCAATGTAACCATGTTCGAAGCAAAATTAGAAATATACCTTTATCCACATATAAGAAAAATATTACAATGATTACCGGGATATGAAGAATCAACCGAGCTGTTTGAATTAGCAGCAATAAACATTGAAGAAGAGGATGATACCGTGGCTTGGTTCCCTCTTGGAACCATATTTCAATGTGACTTATGTATTCTATGTTTTCTTCTCCATTTGTTACCTCACGAGATATTTCATTGAACTCTAGGATGTATAAAGAATCTAAGTTTGGTGATGGGGAATATCCAGGTTCTAATGTCCCTCCCTCATCGAATGAGAGGCATCCCAGGTTGATCTTGTATTCTTGTTGAAAAGGCCAAGTAGAAACTTCAATTTCTTCGGTAGATTCTACAATCCCTTGATTTATAACCTCTCCAAATCTCGTATGAATTTCTTGCAATAATGTTGGTGAGGTAGGTAAGGTGGGTAACTGTTGCAGTTCAACAATGTAAGACTATTGTACTGCTTTATTATTGTTAGAATGTGGACTATATTTAACAAGAATGTGTGTAGGGCATAGACAAGGTTTATGAGAAGGTGATTGTGGCAGGTGTAATTGACTATCTTGTGTGGTTGATCTTTCCTGGAAAATGGGATATTGTTGAAAATATTGTAGAACATGAAGTGTTGCATCATAAGAGAGAGTATCCCTGAAATGATCAGATGGGATAGAAATTATTTGTGAACAAGGTTGACATGGGTTAAGATGAGGCTGAGAAGAGGGTATATTCTTACTAATATTGAATTTTCCTCTTGAATACCTTCTACATAATTCACAAACATTATCATATGATAACTGAAATACATCTCATGTTCCCATCAAACTTAAAATTTCTAAATATTCACTTCTTATTCCTTTAAGTAAAAGTGTTTTCAAGGTATCCTTTCGTGACTGTCTTAGTTTTGATCTTTGAAGGTTGTATTGAAAGCGTTTGACATAATTTTCCAAAGTTTCTTCTTTTCCCTGTATTATTTCAAAGATGCCTCATTGACCCTGAAATAATGTTGGTATCTTTTCAAGAACATATGTTTCATGTCTTCCCAAGTTTGAATGCAATTCCCAGCTAGGCTCATGAACCATCGGAGGGTTGCTCCTTTCAAAGTAAGAGGGAAAAAAAAAAGATTTTGAACATTATATGCTCTACAGAGTATTTCCAATTCAAATAAGAATTCATCAAGATCTTCATTCTCTTGTCTGTGAAAATTTGGAAAAATGGATGGGCGAACATACTATATTTGTGCCACTCCTCTTGGATATTTAATAGGGAATTCAAAGGTCCCAACTTCTTCATCCTTCTTTCCTACCATATCTTCCCATGTCATAAGTAACTATTCATATATTACATTGGGGTTCCTCTTTCAAATGTTCCTGTCAGTTTTGTTCGCAGGGTGGGTGGTGCTTACAACACCACTAAGTGATTTAATTGTGAAATAAGTCCTACACTCGCATACGAGTAAATTGTACGAAATTAAATTACCTAAAGGCACACATACATCAAATTGAACTTATGAAAAAGTAAACTATCTATATATGTGAAAAGAAAAATACGCTTAAGGGAAATAAATCAAACTTTGTGTAAAGTAAACACACTTGTGTGAAAAAGGAACAAGAAGGCTTTGGGGAGACCCACTAAAGTGGATGCGCCAGGATGTCACACAATGGAAATTCCATAATGAATTCGTCTCTGTGTCTTACCGTTTTCCCTTCCCCTTGATGTGTAATGTAAAGGAAACCTATCTATCCTTATCTATATAAACTTTGTTCATGAAAAACTAAACTAAGGGAGAACCTAGACTAGTGCTACTGCTAGGTTTGGGGGCACCTGTTATAACAGATGCATAGGTTATTACCTCTTGTCTTATCGCTCCCCCACCACCAACCTATCACTAAACTTCATAAGCAAATTCTATTTTTTTCTACCTTACAGAACAACTGCCCGACAATGGCACCAAAATGTTTGGGTGTGTTCTACTATCTTCAATACACCTAATATTTAATTATCGACCGAGGTTGGTAGGCTTAGAGTTGCTACAAAATATTTGCGAATGTAGAGAGATTCCTAGGGCATTGTAGAAATACTTTAATAAACAAAAGATTGAAAAATATTTCAAAATGAAAAACGGAGTTAAACTCCTACACATTTAATTATTAATGTGATTAAAGAAAAACATCGTACTAGGATAATATCAGACTACTCATTAATTAACTCTTATTCTTCTTAATCTAAGAATGGAAAACTTTCATAAACAACTTTAGAAATTGAGAAAGGTCTAATTTATGAATAAGTAGAAAAAAAGGAAGAAAGTAGAAAACTTAATTAAGAAGACTTCTCTAATTCTCTAACCTATAACCATTTTCAGGAAACATAGAATTCAAGAAATAAACCCTATGCTATAATCAATCTACAAATTATTGGTGTATTTTCTAGAAATTAGCATGTCTAACCCTAAGTTCAATATAAACAACGGTGAATTAAACAAACCAAAGATACAATTATAAATATTACAATGATGATAAAATGAGGAAATCAAAGATAAAAAAAGAAAATCAAATCATAATTCAAAAACATGCTTTGATTGAAAAGAAATACAAAAAGGGCTTTTATTAAGTACTTTGAAATAATCTAACCTAAGGTACTAGAGGTTGATATAACTATGACCTAGTTACCAAAACATAACAGAATTAAAAAAGACAAAGAAATAAAACTTAAAACAGGTTAAAAATAAACTAAGAACACTAAAGGTCAAATGGAAGGCTGGATAGCAGTCTGGAAGGAAGGTCTGAATGATAGTCCAAACACATGGTACGAATGAGAGGCTGCATACAGAGAGTAATAAAAACAAACCTAAATGATTTAATTATCAGCTGATTTTGTGCATATGAAAACAAAATGCATAAATGACAGAATTTAAACTTAATTGATTATGATAATCAAAATGGATTACTAATCTATGGGTATGAAAAGATTATTTATATTATAAAATAAAGCGAACTGAAACATTGCTGAACTAATTTAAATTTTAAACAAAAAGCAACAAAAGTAATTCTAACTAGAAATTATACCTAAGACTGACATAATATTAAGCACTAACTTGAACGGAAAACTAAAACAAAACTAGATATAAGCTGTATGTGACCGGTCATTTTAATTCTATAAACGAGAACTACATTAACAACACAACGTAAATTATATTAACTATGTAAAATACATGTTACAGAAAACAAGAAACAAATATAATCAAATTAAAAATAAAACTACTTATCTGTGATCAAGAGATAACAAAAACTCATACGGAAATAGAAACCATGAATTGTCGAGGGGCCCTCTCAGCAATCATGGGTGATTCATGGGAAATAGTTTCACACACAGACATAAACAACAAGGCATAGAGATTCTATTGAAAAAAAGGAACAAAGTTACAATCTTATTCTCTCAAAACATACTAACTATCTACCTAATGGATTTATTAATCACCTATCTCTCTGCGTGAAGGTGTTTATATACACACTGTTTTCAAGAGATTGAGAAATTCGACCCTAGTGGTCGACTGCTCTTCTAAATTTAATCAATCATAAAAGGTAATAATGGTTCACAGGCTAGCGCATGAGCATCTGCCTCCTTCAGTGTGATCGTGGCATCTTCAGCATGAACATGGCATTGTGGTGAACAGGGAAGATCACACATGATAGGTTTCTAGAATGAGGGTGCTTCTTCAATTGAATGCATGGGATGGTGAAGTGGTAATAAGCAACAACATCATGACAACGACAATTGTCCAGAATTCCGCCTCCTTTGAATGCATGAGTAGTGAAAACAAAATGGCGAAATCAATGCAGCAACGAGCCTTATAGATTGTTGATTATGCTATCACCTGTGCATGTGGTCAAAAAAATGGTTTTTATATTGCTTCAATGTTTAATACTTGAGATCGTTTATGGACAGTGCATAAACTCATTAGCGATCTGGATGATGATTGCATAGATTGGGCTGAACGGTGGTTGCGCAAATCGGGCTGAATGGTAAGCTTAATGTGTTTTGTTTATAAATTCTCCTGAGCATACTACATAACCTACAAACAAATACGCATATTAATTAATATATCGAATATGCTTTAAATAATATAGATCTGAGTTAATAAAATCATAAAAATGATATTAATAACCAAAGTTGGATAAACATTAAATTTGTTCTTACCTTGTGCTGAATAATGATCTGCATGACATAAAATACACTAAAGATAATAAAATATGCATTTAAATGTCTTATTTTAATGCCAAAAAATGATAACAAAATGAGGCTCAACACAATATGGACAACGCACAAACTGATTAGCGATCTGGACGGAAAGTTGGAAGGTGAGCTAGACTACGATTGCACATATCGGGTTGTGTTTCTGCCTTTCACACACCTGGGTCATGTGGCATAAATCTTCAAGCCACTCGGTGTGTCCTTGGGGGCAAGTCTCGAGTCAAGGTTGTCACCTTGTTCTTGACTCCTTCGTTTAGGCTCAACTCCTAACGAATCCAAGGGGGGTAGACCCTATTAAGTTACTAATGATGATTTCTTAGTGTGATGATGTTAAACTGAATCAGTTACTTAGGAGTTTGAATATTTTAACTATAGACAATTAAAGATGACGAGATATGAAAATAAACACACGAGAGCACAAAGCTAATACACAATGTATATATGAAGCAAAAAAGACCAGTGCCTTAAAATGGAGTCCAATCAATAAGATCGATGTGCTTGGAGTGAATGTTTTGCGATTGCATCTTGGTATGTTTTAAGTTAAATGTGAAGTATGAGTTGATTAAATTAGGCAAAGGGGGACTCCAGATATACCCGAGAGTACTTGGAGTATGTCCAAAACTAAACCTTTACGGCTACCCGCAAGGAATATGTGGGCCAAAATGGAGTCTCTAGGGATATTGTTCGTAGCGCACCCATTAGGGTGTGACAGAGATCGGCGCCCCGAGGTCACTTTTCAGAAGTTGCCACTTCCTTTGGGTATTTTTCCACCGTAGATGTTTGATCTAGGTGTTGGATTTTCACTTGATGGTTTGTCAGTTGGGGAGAGTGAGTCCTAATTATACTAGTCACCCAAGTGCTTTTGATATAGCTTGAATAATTGGACGAACCGCAGCCAAGTGCAAAGCATACACACTGGAGTCTTGTCAATTTTAGTAAGTTTTAAACTGGATGTTCTTATTTAAAAGAAAAGCCTCCAAGAACCTCTTTCGATCCAAGTGGATCTCAATCGGGGAATCGAGGAGGGGTTAATTTTAAAGTTGCTGATAAACAAATTATAGAAAAAAGGAAACAGATACACAGTTCTAGTTTTTTAATTAATCCTACCACGAATCTCTTTCCCCTTTCGGGTCAATTGGGAAATCGTGGGGTAAGTATTACGATTACTTTGAAATGTAATATATGGATTATGGAATTAATAAAAAAATCAATTATACTACCCTACAAATTAGATCAATGCTAGTAAAAAGGAAATAAACAAAAATCGACGAAAAAGGCACCAACACAAATCCCCCCCAGGGGGGATGGGGAATGGGCTCGAAAGAGCCTATTCCAAAGATAATTTTATTTATTATTGGTTACAGAATCAGCGAACTGAAATTATCAGAAACTTCTTGGTCTGTATACAGGCTGAAACCAATATTTTACAACTTTGGAAAAGTCTTGAGTTTTTAGTGAAAAATGAGTCCCCTGGGGGGATTTGAGCGCTCCTGAGGCCACTTCAGACAGCAGATTCCTTTCCCTTCTGTCAGACCTGATAAAATACAGTGAGCATATTATAATAACAAATTCCCAAAATAACTTTAAGAGTACCTTTGGATCAACCTACCTTATCTCACAAAAATGAAGTTAAAACTAGCTAAACAGGCAGAAAAGGAGCCAAGGAAAGAAAGATTTCCTTGGGATCTTGGCTTGCTGTTTGTGTAGCCAACAAAAAATGTACTGATATTGTAGAATATTGAATTTTATAACAGCGAAAGGAAATCTAATGCATGCAATCTACAAGTTTCCTTTAAATTTTCATGCAAAAAGGACGATTTCCCTACAGTTAGATCTAGAAAGCTTATGAAACCTTTTTAAGTGAAATATATAGGTTATGAGCTATGAAATATCAGATCTGTTATATTTTACTTCGATGAAATAGATCCAAATGAAATCACAACTATGAACAGAACCAAGTAACCAGGTAACGTGTTGATTTTGAGGGAGGAAGAAGAGGAGAAAAGTGTTGGTTTCCTTAAAGATCCGCAGTGGAGCTTTCAGGTGGAATGTCGAGGGACTATGCCTTTTGAAATTTTTTGAGGAGAATGAAGAATAAAACTAGATCAGCATCCTCTCCAAAGTATGAACCTGCAACTCAGCTGAAATCAAATAACTTGCCAAGAAACTTGTGAGATCCGATTAGTACATACAAAGAGATTCAAGATAACATGTATATAATATTATAGTACATGCTAAATATAGATCTCTAAACATGCATCCAAGGAGAGTGACAGTCAATAAACTTATTGAACAACACCTTTCCTATCAAGATTGTAATAAGCTAATTACCAATCTTAAACACAGATCTACAAGAAATTAGCAAAAAATGACCACAAATATAGGTTACCTCAGTAAAACAATGCCAATAGTCATCCACACATGTAATGGTACCACACCATATTGCCTCCAAAGCTTTTCTTTATTTCAAATGCAGAATTACAACAATACAATAGCAGCAGCACCTCAATCCTAGTTCTAACTAGCTTGGAAGAGGAGGCTGTGCCTGGATATATACAAATTACAGGCCATCAAGCCCAGGGGGGGTGCAATTAATCAAGGAGATAGACCAAATATGCTGATGGAGATTCCATCAATGCCTGATCTGTGTCTAACTGAGCCAGATCTGAGTCTCACTGAAGGCAATTGTCAATCGGAGAGCTGATCTAACTGACACCTCAACTTGTTGACTAAAGCATTCACCAAAACTCATCCAGATGAGCCAAAAACGTGTGAAGGAGAGAGGGAGGGTGAAAATCCCCATAAAGGATGTTGAAGATCAACTATGGATCGGATTTGATCACCTCCTTCAGTTAAGGATTTGTCAAATCCAGTCAATTTGCTTCAGATCTGACTGATTTCAATCAAATCGACTGAGAATCCACTGATCTATGATTTTGTATTTGCTCCATTATTCATTAATTTATTAATTAAAATAATCAATAATTGATTTTTGGGGCTTTCTGACCTGAGTGATGAAAAATCACTCAAAACTAGGAAATAGTGGGCCTATGGGTTTACATGGTGCTCTTAGCTTGAAAATGAGCACCTACATGACTGAAACTGATTATTTGGCCCACTTTTATTACAAGATCAAATTTTCCAATTAAACTATTAAAAAATAGCCTAAGTTTTGGAAAAATTAACTTTTAATAAAAAACATTGAAAAAACAAAAAAATTTGAAAAATTGAAAAACACCTAGGGGGACTTAGACATGTTCATATGACTCAAAAATGATTTCTAGCATGTTTATACATTGACACATAGACTCTAATAACCTCAATAGGCCTAAATGCCAAGCTGACCACCCCAACTTTGGAGGTATGGAGTGAAAAACTCAAAAATTATCAGTCGTTTGTTCAACAACCAATAATAACCAAGGGAAAAAACACCCTGGGCTGATCAGATTGACAAATGAAGTCTAAGAGACCGAGTCTTTTACATACACTATCATGCTAGAACATTTATTACAATTCCCCCATGGGGTATGAACATGTGATATAGTACAACAAGCACTTCCCAGAAGTACTTTCAAAGGTCTTCTGAAGTCCGAACAAGTTATCCTTGTCTGGTTCACCAGGCTCACTTGATAAAAAGCCACTAAGTACAACTTAGCTGGTAACATGTTGAAAGGTGGTTGCGCAGATCAGGATGATTGGTGGGATGAATGGGTTTTGTTTATAAATTTGCCCAAACATACTACATAACCTACAAACAAATACACATTAATTAATATATCGAATATGCTTTAAATAATATATATTTGAGTTAATAAAATAATAAAAATGATATTAATAACCAAAGTTGGATAAAAATTAATTTTTTCTTACAAATAACGATCTGCATGACATTAAATACATGAAAGATAATAAAATATGCATTTAAATGTGTTATTTTAATGCCAAAAAATGATAACAAAATGAGGCTCAAAATTCCCCCAAACTAGAGAAATGCGAGGTCCCACTTAGCAAAGAAAAAGATAAGATATCATACTATCAAAGTGAACTTTAAAATGTGAACCAGTAATAGGCATATGTATGAATGAGTGAGTTCATAAAGTTTATAATTAGTTCAACCATATCCAAAGTAAAAATTTGGACAA
>LPNX010409430.1:515542-580984 GCA_001517045.1 Pseudotsuga menziesii | reverse complement strand
ACCCCCCCCCCCCCCCAAACCAAAGGTATGGTGTGTTCTCAAGCCATGACAAAGAAGATTCCATTGTTCCATATAAAAAGAGTCCTATCATGCTGTAGTATTATTTTCTAAAAAGAAAAAAACTAACTAGTAAATCGAAATGATTCAAATATGTATATTCATGAAAAATATAATAGTGCTTAGAAAGACCAATGAAATGGTGATAAGATAACTTAAAATATGACAAAGGAAAAGCTAGTCATCTGTGCCTTATTTTAAAGATATATTGTCATCATAAGATATTTTGAGTTTACCTCGGAGTGTGTGATATTTTATAGCTATGGGTCCCATTTCTAGGATAATGAAATCCTAGGTATTTGTTGAATTAGATGCCTAGGTCCAATCCCAGCTTTCAACGATTCTCAAATGACATTGAAAACAATTGGCCTTAAAATAAAATTTGAAAATTTTTCTTCATATTTATCATTATTATCCAAATCATGTGCATAGTAGTGCACTAACTAGATCTCTTTTACCCGATATTGCCTCGCTGCCAACAAGCCTGTTTAGTACCCCGATGGGTTTATCTTGGTACCATGCAAGCATAGTCTCGCTGCTAGTGAGCTTGTTCAGTACCCCGATGGGTTTGCTTGCATTTATCAAGCTTCCTTATTTTAATTTTTTACTTAGCATTGACCCACTTCCAGCATGCCTGTTCAGTACCCAGGCGAGTTTGCCTTGTATAATGATATTAAGTATACGGAAGTTGATTGGTACTAGAGCATGCTAAACCCTCCTAAAAAACATAATTCAATTTTGCAAAAATGAATGTACAAATACTTTTCATACTGGCCTTAATCATAAATCATGTCAAAAGAGAATAACTTAAAGTTGTTCTTTGACCTTATAACCCTTCTTCTTCGTGAAAGATAATTAATGTTCCCCGCAGGAAAAAATTCCACCTACTATCGAGTTATCACAGAAAGATATTTTAAGAGACAAGTTTTGATAACAAGTATAGGATAAACTAGTAATCCATATGTATAAGGGGAGATTCAAAAAAGATAATAATGAGAGTAAGTCTTATCAAGCAATTGTTTAAAATAGAAAATTAGAATCAAAATACCAAAAACTATCTGAATCATAAAAGGAACGGTTAAGAATGATATACACATAATTGTTTTTAATTATCACTATAAAATTCAATTTTTAATAAAGGTTTAACATATCTTACGATCATAAATTATCTTTCAGATAATACTCCATGAGTCGCTTATAGATAAAATTCTTATAATCAGACTACAAAACCACTTGTTAGATGATTCATATATATTTATAAAAACATATATAACATTATAGAAATAAAAAGAGTCATCTGTAGTAACTCTGATTTATTTAATAAGACACAAATATATTTACATAATATCCTATTTTACTAAAAACAAAGAAAACAATTCAAGTACATATGAATTCTTCCAATGTAACCATGTTCGAAGCAAAATTAGAAATATACCTTTATCCACATATAAGAAAAATATTACAATGATTACTGGGATATGAAGAATCAACCGAGCTATTTGAATTAGCAGCAATAAACATTGAAGAAGAGGATGATACCGTGGCTTGGTTCCCTCTTGGAACCATATTTCAATGTGACTTATGTATTCTATATTTTCTTCTCCATTTGTTACGTCACAAGATGTTTCATTGAACTCTAGGATGTATAAAGAATCTAAGTTTGGTGATGGGGAATATCCAGGTTCTAATGTCCCTCCCTCATCAAATGAGAGGCATCCCAGGTTGATCTTGTATTCTTGTGGAAAAGGCCAAGTAGAAACTTTAATTTCTTCTGTAGATTCTACAATCCCTTGATTTATAACCTCTCCAAATATCGTATGAATTTCTTGCAATAATGTTGGTGAGGTAGGTAAGGTGGGTAACTGTTGCAGTTCAACAATGTAAGAATATTGTACTGCTTTATTATTGTTAGAATGTGGACTATATTTAATAGGAATGTGTGTAGGGCATAGACAAGGTTTATGAGAAGCTGATTGTGGCGGGTGTAATTGACTAGCTTGTGTGGTTGATCTTTCCTGGAAAATGGGATATTGTTGAAAATCTTATAGAATAGGAAGTGTTGCATCATAAGAGAGAGTATCCTTGTAATGATCAGATGGGATAGAAAGGATTTGTGAACAAGGTTGACATGGGTTAAGATGAGGCTGAGAAGAGGGTATATTCTTACTAATCTTGAATTTTCCTCTTGAATACCTTCTACATAATTCACAGACATTATCATATGATAACTGAAATACATCTCATGTTCCCATCAAACTTAAAATTTCTAAATATTCACTTCTTATTCCTTTAAGTAAAAGTCTTTTCAAGGTATCCTTTCGTGACTGTCTTAGTTTTGATCTTTGAAGGTTGTATTGAAAGCGTTTGACATAATTTTCCAAAGTTTCTTCTTTTCCCTGTATTATTTCAAAGATGCCTCATTGACCCTGAAATAATGTTGGTATATTTTCAAGAACATATGTTTCATGTTATCCCAAGTTTGAATGCAATTCCCAGCTAGGCTCATGAACCATCGGAGGGTTGCTCCTTTCAAAGTAAGAGGGAAAAAATTCAGATTTTGAACATTATATTCTCTATAGAGTATTTCCAATTCAAATAAGAATTCATCGAGATCTTCATTCTCTAGTCCGTGAAAATTTGGAAAAATGGATGGGGGGACGTACTATATTTGTGCCACTCCTCTTGGATATTTAATAGGGAATTCAAAGGTCCCAACTTCTTCATCCTTCTTTCCTACCATATCTTCCCATGTCATAAGTAACTATTCATATATTACATTGGGGTTCCTCTTTCAAATGTTCCTGTCAGTTTTGTTCGCAGGGTGGGTGGTGCTTACAACACCACTAAGTGATTTAATTGTGAAATAAGTCCTACACTCGCATACGAGTAAATTGTATGAAAGTAAATTACCTAAAGGCACACATACATAAAAATTGAACTTATGAAAAAGTAAACTATCTATATATGTGAAAAGAAAAATACGCTTAAGGGAAATAAATCAAACTTTGTGTAAAGTAAACACACTTGTGTGAAAAAGGAACAAGAAGGCTTTGGGGAGACCCACTAAAGTGGATGCGCCAGGATGTCACGCAATGGAAATTCCATAATGAATTCGTCTTTGTGTCTTACCGTTTCCCCTTCCCCTTGCTGTGTAATGTAAAGGCAACCTATCTATCCTTATCTATCTAAACTTTGTTCATGAAAAACTAAACTAAGGGAGAACCTAGACTACTGCTACTGCTAGGTTTGGGGGCGCCTGTTATAACAGATGTGCAGGTTCTTACCTCTTGTCTTATCGCTCCCCCACCACCAACCTATCACTAAACTTCATAAGCAAATTCTATTTTTTTCTACCTTACAGAACAACTACCCGACAATGGCACCAAAATGTTTGGGTGTGTTACACTATCTTCAATACACCTAATATTTAATTATCAACCAGAGTTGGTAGGTTTAGAGTTGCTACAAAATATATGTGAACGTAGAGAGATTCCTAGGGCATTGTAGAAATACTTTAATAAACAAAAGATTGAAAAATATTTCAAAATGAAAAACTGAGTTAAAATCCTACAAATTTAATTATTAATGTGATTAAAGAAAAACATCATACTAGGATAATATCATACTACTCATTAATTAACTCTTATTCTTCTTAATCTAAGAATGGGAAAACTTTCATAAAAAACTTTCGAAATTGAGAAAGGTCTAATTTATGAATAAGTAGAAAAAAAAAGAAGCAAGTAGAAAACTTAATTAAGAAGACTTCTCTAATTCTCTAACCTATAAGCATTTTCAGGAAACATACAATTCGAGAAATAAACCCTATGCTAATATCAATCTACAAAGTATTGGTGTATTTTCTAGAAATTAGCATGTCTAACCCTAAGTTCAATATAAACAACGGTGAATTAAACAAACCAAAGATACAATTATAAATATTACAACGATGATAAAATGAGGAAATCAAAGACATAAAAAGCAAATCAAATCATAATTCAAAAACATGCTTTGATTGAAAACAAATACAAAAAGGACTTTTATTAAGTACTTTGAAATAATCTAACCTAAGGTCCTAGAGGTTGATATAACTATTACCTAATTAGCAAGACATAACAGAATTTAAAAAGACAAAGAAATAAAACTGAAAACAGGTTAAAAATAAACTAAGAACACTAAAGGTCAAATGGAAGGCTGGATAGCACTCTGGAAGGAAGGTCTGAATAACAGTCCAAACACATGGTATGAATGAGAGGCTGCATATAGAGAGTAATAAAAACAAACCTAAATGATTTAATTATCAGCTGATTTTGTGCATATGAAAACAAAATGCATAAATGATAGAATTTAAACTTAATTGATTATGATAATCAAAATGGATTACTAATCTATGGGTATGAAAAGATTATTTATATTATAAAATAAAGCAAACTGAAACATTGCTGAACTAATTTAAATTTAAAAAAAAAGCAACAAAAGTAATTCTAACTAGAAATTATACCTAAGACTAACATAATATTAAGCACTAACTTGAACGGATAACTAAAACGAAACTATAAGTAAGCTGTATGTGACCGGCCATTTTAATTCTATAAACCAGAACTACATTAACAACACAGTCTAAATTATATTAACTATGGAAAATACATGTTACAGAAAACAAGAAACAAATATAATCAAATTAAAAATAAAACTACATACCTGTGATGAAGAGATAACAAAAACTCATACGGAAATAGAAACCATAGAGATTCTATTAAAAATAAGGAACAAAGTTACAATCTTATTCTCTGAAAACATACTAACTATCTACCTAATGGATTTATTAATCACCTATCTCTCTGCGTGGAGGTGTTTATATACACACTGTTTTCAAGAGATTGAGAAATTCGACCCTAGTGGTCGACTGCTCTTCTAAATTTAATCAATCATAAAAGGTAATAATGGTTCATAGGCTAGTGCATGAGCATCTTCCTCCTTCAGTGTGATCGTGGCATCTTCAGCATGAACATGACATTGTGGTGAACAGGGAAGAGCACACATGATAGGTTTCTAGAATAAGGGTGCTTCTTCAATTGAATGCATGGGATGGTGATGTGGTAATAAGCAACAACATCATGACAATGACAATCCTCCAGAATGCCCCCTCCTTTGAATGCGTGAGTAGTGAAAACAAAATGGTGAAATCAATGCAGCAACGATCCTTCTAGATTGCTAATTATGCTATCACCTGTGCATGTGGTCAACAAAATGGTTTGTAGATTGCTTCAATGTTTAATGCTTGAGATCGGTTATGGACAGTGCGCAAACTGATTAGCGATCTGGACGACGATTGCATAGATTGGGCTGAACGGTGGTTGCGCAGATCGGGCTGAATGGTAAGCTTAATGTGTTTTGTTTATAAATTCTCCTGAGCATACTACATAACCTACAAACAAATACGCATATTAATTAATATATCGAATATACTTTACATAATATAGATTTGAGTTAATAAAATCATAAAAATGATATTAATAACCAAAGTTGGATAAACATTAAATTTGTTCTTACCTTGTGCTGAATAACGATCTGCATGACATAAAATACACTAAAGATAATAAATTATGCATTTAAATGTCTTATTTTAATGCCAAAAAATGATAACAAAATGAGGCTCAACACAATATGGACAATGCGGAAACGGATTAGTGATCTGGATGGAAAGTTGGAAGGTGAGCTAGACAACGATTGCACATATCGGGTTGTGTTTCCGCCTTTCACACACCTTGGTCACATGGCAGAAATCTTCAAGCCACTCAGTGTGTCCTTGGGGGCAAGTCTCGAGTCAAGGCTGTCACCTTGTTCTTGACTCCTCTGTTTAGGCTCAACTCCTAACGAAGCCAAGGGGGGTAGACCCTATTAAGTTACTAAGGATGATTTCTTAGTGTGATGATGTTAAACTGAATCAGTTACTTAGGAGTTTGAATATTTTAACTATAGACAATTAAAGATGTCGAGATACGAAAATAAACACACGAGAGCACAAAGCTGATACACAATGTATATATGAAGCAAAAAAGACAAGTGCCTTAAAATGGAGTCAAATCAATAAGATCGATGTGCTTGGAGTGAATGTTTTGCAATTGCATCTTGGTATGTTTTAAGTTAAATGTGAAGTATGAGTTGATTAAATTAGGCAAAGGGGGACTCCAGATATACCGGAGAGTACTTGGAGTATGTCCAAAACTAAACCTTTACGGCTACCCACAAGGAATACGTGGGATGAAATGGAGTCTCTAGGGAAATTGTTCGTAATGCACTCGTTAGGGTGTGACAGAGATCGGCACCCCGAGGTCACTTTTCAAAAGTTCCCGCTTCCTTTGGGTATTTTCCCACCGTAGAGGCTTGATCTAGGTGTTGGATTTTCACTTGATGGTTTGTCAGTTGGGGAGAGTGAGTCCTAATTATACTAGTCACCCAAGTGATATTGATATATCTTGACTGATCGGATGAACCGCAGCCAAGTGCAGAGCATACACACTGGAGTCTTGTCAATTTTAATAAGTTTAAAAATGGATGTTCTTGTTTAAAAGAAAAGCCTCCAAGAACCTCTTTCTATCCAAGTGGATCTCAATCGGGGAATCAAGGAGGGGTTAATTTTAAAGTTGTTGATAAACAAATGATAGAAAAAATGAAATAGATACACAGTTCTAGTTTCTTAATTAATCCTACCATGAATCTCTTTCCCCTTTCGGGTCAATCGGGAAATTGTGGGGTAAGTATTACGATTACGTTGAAATATAAGATATGGAGTATGGAATTAATAAAAAAATCAAGTATACTACCCTGCAAATTATATCAATACTATTGAAAAGGAAATAAACAGAAATCGACGAAAAAGGCACCGACACAAATCCCCCCCAGGGGGGATGGGGAATGGGCTCAAAAGAGCCTATTCCAAAGATAATTTTATTTATTATTGGTTACAGAATCAGAGAACTGAAATTATCATAAATTTCTTGGTCCTTATACAGGTTGAAACCAATATTTTACAACGTTGGAAAAGTATTGAGTTTTTAGTGAAAAAGAAGACCCCTGGGGGGATTTGAGCGCTCCTGACACCACTTCAGACAGCAGATTCCTTTCCCTTCTGTTAGACCTGATAAAATACAGCGATCATATTAAAATAACAAATTCCCAAAATAACTTTAAGAGTACCTTTGGATCATCCTACCTTATCTCACAAAAATGAAGTTAAAACTAGCTAAACAGGCAGAAAAGGAACCAAGGAAAGCAAGCTTTCCTTGGGATCTTGGCTTGCTGTTTGTGCACCCAATAAAAAATGTACTGATATTGCAGAATATTGAATTTTATAACAGTGAAAGGAAATATAATGCATGCAATCTACAAGTTTCCTTTAAATTTTCATGCAAAAAAGACGATTTCCCTACAACTAGATCTAGAAAGCTTATGAAACCTTTTTAAGTGCAAGATCTAGGTTATGAGCTATGAAATATTAGATCTATGTATATTTTACTTTGATGAAACAAATCCAAATGAAATCATAGCTATGAACTGAACCAAGTAACCGGGTAAAGTGTTGATTTTGAGGGAGGAAGAAGAGGAGAAAAGTGTTGGTTTCCTTGAAGATCCGCAGTAGAGCTTTCAGGTGGAATGTCGAGGGACTATGCCTTTTGAAATTTTTTGAGGAGAATGAAGAAGCAAACAATATCAACATCCTCTCCAAAGTATGAACCTGCAACTCAGCTGAAATAAAAAAAATTTCCAAGAAACTTGTGAGATCCGATTAGTACATACAAAGAGATTCAAGATAACATGCATATAAGCTTATAGGACATGCTAAATCTAGATATCTAAAATTGCATCCAAGGAGAGTGACAGTCAATAAAATTATTGAACAACACCTTTCCTATCAAGATTGTAATAAGCTAATTACCAATCTTAACCACAGATCTACAAGAAATTAGCAAAAAATGACCACAGATACAAGTTACCTCAGTAAAACAATGCCAATAATCATCCACATAAGTAATGGCACCACACCGTATTGCCTCCAAAGCTTTTCCTTATTTCAAATGCAGAATTACAACAATACAATAGCAGTAACACCTCAATCCCAGTTCTAACTAGCTTGGAAGAGGAGGCTATGCCTGGATATATACAAATTACAGGCCATCAAGCCCATGGGGGGCACAATTCCTCAAGGATATAGACCAAATATGCTGATGGAGAGTCCATCAATGCCTGATCTATGTCTAATTGAGCCAGATCTGAGTCTCATTGAAGGCAATTGTCAATCGGAGAGATGATTTGACTGACACCTCAACCTGTTGACTGAAGCATCCACCAAAACTCATCCAGATGAGCCAAAAACGTGTGGAGGAGAGAGAGAGGGAGAAAATCCCCATAAAGGATTCTAAAGATCAACTCTGCATCTGATTTGATCACCTCCTTCAGTCAAGGATTTGTCAAATCCAGTCAATCTGCTTCAGATCTGACTGATTTCAATCAAATCGGCTGAGAATCCACTAATCTATGATTTTGGATTTGCTCTATTATTCATCAATTTATTAATTAAAATAATCAATAATTGATTTTTGGGGCTTTCTGACCTGAGTGATGGAAAATCACTCAAAACTAGGAAATAGTGGGTCCATGGGTTTACATGGTGCTCTTAGCTTGAAAATGAGCACCTACATGACTGAAACTGATTATTTGTCCCACTTTTATTACAAAATCAAATTTTCCAATTAAACTATTAAAAAATAGCCTAAGTTTTGGAAAAATCAAATTTTAATAAAAAACATTGAAAAAACAAAAAAAAATTGAAAAATTGAAAAACACCTAGGGGGACTTAGACATCTTCATATGACTCAAAAATGATGTCTAGCATGTTTATACATTGACACATAGACTCTAATAACCTCAATAGGCCTAAATTCCAAGCCGACCACCCCAACTTTGGAGGTATGGAGTGAAAAACTCAAAAATTATCAGTCGTTTGTTCAACAACCAATAATAACCAAGGGAAAAAACACTCTGGGCTGATCGGATTGACAAAGGAAGTCTAAGAGACCGAATCTTTTACAGACACTATCATGCTAGAACATTTATTAAAATTCCCCCATGGGGTATGAACATGTGATATAGTACAACAAGCATTTCCCAGAAGTACTTTCAAAGGTCTTTTGAAGTCCGAACAAGTTATGCTTGTCCGGTTCACCAGGCTCACTTGATAAAAAGCCACTAAGTACAACTTAGGTGGTAACAGGTTGAACGATGGTTGCGCAGATCAGGCTGAATGGTGGGATGAATGCGTTTTGTTTATAAATTTGCCCAAACATACTACATAACCTGCAAACAAATAGACATATTAATTAATATATCGAATATGCTTTAAATAATATATATTTGAGTTAATAAAATAATAAAAATGATATTAATAACCAAAGTTGGATACAAATTAATTTTTTCTTATGAATAACGATCTGCATGACATTAAATACACGAAAGATAATAAAATATGCATTTAAATGTGTTATTTTAATGCCAAAAAATGATAACAAAATGAGGCTCAAAATTCCCCCAAACCAGAGAAATGCGAGGTCCCACTGAGCAAAGAAAAAGATAAGAGATCATAATATCAAAGTGAACTTTAAAATGTGAGCCAGTAACAGGCATATGTATGAATGAGTGAGTTCATAAAGTTTATAATTAGTTCAACCATATCCAAAGTAAAAATTTGGACAAGTTGAACATATGACACAAAAGGTATAAAATAAACCATTTGATAGTTTACATACATGACTGAGTAAAAGGATAAGGTTACTAACAATGAAATGACAACTAAAAAAACTTTTAAGGTCAAAGCATTCTCATGCATGTAAAAACTATTTGCCCAAAAAAATTTGGTTAACCAAATTTTAGTCATAAGTGCTATAATATCACCAAGTTTAGATTGTCATGTGGTATTTGATTTGGATTACCCTTCGATCCTTCATATAGTCCTTCATATTGATCTTCTGTAAAAATATATTGCATGCTATAACCAAGTTCCATTGATAATTTATCCTGAAAAACACTTATCATTTTGTCAGAGAAATTAGATCTGTCATAAATAATTAAAATACAAATAGACTAATTTTTCCTAATCCCCCGCCTCAAACCAAATGTATGGCGTGTTCTCAAGCCATGAGAAAGAAGATTCGATTGTTCCATATAAAAAGAGTCCTATCATGCTGTTGTATTATTTTATAAAAGGAAAAAACTAACTAGTAAATTGAAATGATTCAAATATGTATATTCATGAAAAATATAATAGTGCTTAGAAAGACCACTGAAATGGTGATAAGATAACTTAAAATAAGACAGAGGAAAAGCTATTCATTCGTGCCTTATTCTAAAGATATATTGTCATTATAAGATATTTTGAGTTTACCTTGGAGTGTGTGATATTTTCTAGCTATGGGTCCCATTTCTAGGATAATGAAATCCTACGTATTTGTTGAATTAGATGGCTAGGTCCAATCCCAACTTACAACGATTCTCAAATGACATTAAAAACAATTGTCTTTAAAATAAAATTTAAAAATTCTTCTTCATATTTATCATTATTATCCGAATCATGTGCATAGTAGTGCATTAACTAGATCTCTTTTACCCGATATTGCCTCTCTTCCAGCAAGCCTATTCAGTACCCCGACGGGTTTATCTTGGTACCATGCAAGCATAGTCCCGCTACTAGTGAGCCTGTTGAGTACCCCGATGGGTTTACTTGCATTTATCAAGCTTCCTTATTTTAATTTTTTACTTAGCATTGACCCACTTCCAACATGCCTGTTCAGTACCCCGAAGAGTTTTCCTTGTATAATGATATTAAGTATATGGAAGTTGATTGGTACTAGAGCATGCTAAACCCCCCTTAAAAACATAATTCAATTTTGCAAAAATGAATGTACAAATACTTTTCATACTGGCCTTAATCATAAATCATGTCAAAAGAGAATAACTTAAAGTTGTTCTTTGACCTTATAACCCTTCTTCTCCGTGAAAGATAATTAATGTTCCCCGCAGGAAAAAATTTCACCTTCTATCGCGTTATCACACAAAGATATTTTAAGAGACAAGTTTTCATAACAAGTATAGGATAAACTAGTAATCCATATGTATAAGGTGAGATTCAAAAAAGATAATAATGAGAGTAAGTCTCATCAAGCAATTGTTTAAAATAGAAAATTAGAATCAAGATACCAAAAACTATCTGAATCATAAAAGGAATGGTTAAGAATGATATACACATAATTGTTTTTAATTATCACTATAAACTACAATTTTTAAGAAAGGTTTAAGATATCTTATGATCATAAATTGTCTTTCAGATAATACTCCATGAGTTGCTTCTAGATAAAATTCTTATAATCAGACTACAAAACCACTTGTTAGATTATTCATATATATTTATAAAAACATATATAACATTATAGAAAGAAAAAGAGTCATCTGTAGTAACTCTGATTTATTTAATAAGACAAAAATATATTTACATAATATCCTATTCTACTAAAAACAAGAAAAACAATTAAAGTACATATGAATTCTTCCAATGTAACCATGTTCGAAGCAAAATTAGAAATATACCTTTGTCCACATATAAGAAAAATATTACAATGATTACCGGGATATGAAGAATCAACCAAGCTGTTTGAATTAGCAGCAATAAACATTGAAGAAGAGGATGATACCGTGGCTTGGTTCCCTCTTGGAACCATATTTCAATGTGACTTATGTATTCTATGTTTTCTTCTCCATTTGTTACGTCACAAGATATTTCATTGAACTCTAGGATGTATAAAGAATCTAAGTTTGGTGATGGGGAATATCCAGGTTCTAATGTCCCTCCCTCATCAAATGAGAGGCATCCCAGGTTGATCTTGTATTCTTGTGGAAAAGGCCAAGTAGAAACTTCAATTTCTTTTGTAGATTCTACAATCCCTTGATTTATAACCTCTCCAAATCTCATATGAATTTCTTGCAATAATGTTGGTGAGGTAGGTAAGGTGGGTAACTGTTGCAGTTCAACAATGTAAGAATATTGTACTGCTTTATTATTGTTAGAATGTGGACTATATTTAACAGGAATGTGTGTAGGGCATAGACGAGGTTTATGAGAAGGTGATTGTGGCAGGTGTAATTGACTAGCTTGTGTGGTTGATCTTTCCTGGAAAATGGGATATTGTTGAAAATCTTGTAGAACAAGAAGTGTTGCATCATAAGAGAGAGTATCCCTGTAATGATCAGATGGGATAGAAAGTATTTGTGAACAAGGTTGACATGGTTTAAGATGAGGCTGAGAAGAGGGTATATTCTTAATAATCTTGAATTTTCCTCTTGCATACCTTCTACATAATTCACAAACATTATCATATGATAACTGAAATACATCTCATGTTCCCATCAAACTTAAAATTTCTAAATATTCACTTCTTAAGGGAAATTTCTAAATTGAACTTATGAAAAAGTAAACTATCTATATATGTGAAAAGAAAAATACGATTAAGGAAAATAAATCTAACTTTGTGTAAAGTAAACACACTTGTGTGAAAAAGGAACAAGAAGGCTTTGGGGAGACCCACTAAAGTGGATGCGCCAGGATGTCACACAATGGAAATTCCATAATGAATTCGTCTTTGTGTCTTACCGTTTCCCCTTCCCCTTGCTATGTAATGTAAAGGAAACGTATCTATCCTTATCTATATAAACTTTGTTCATGAAAAACTAAACTAAGGGAGAACCTAGACCACTGCTACTGCTAGGTTTGGGGGCGTCTGTTATAACAGATGCGCAGGTTCTTACCTCTTGTCTTATCGCTCCCCCACCACCAACCTATCACTAAACTTCATAGGCAAATTCTATTTTTTTCTACCTTACAGAACAATTGCCCGACAATGGCGCCAAAATGTTTGGGTGTGTTCTATTATCTTCAATACACCTAACATTTAATTATCGACCGGGGTTGGTAGGCTTAGAGTTTCTACAAAATATATGCGAATGTAGAGAGATTCCTAGGGCATTGTAGAAATACTTTAATAAACAAAAGATTGAAAAATATTTCAAAATGAAAAACTGAGTTAAACTCCTACAAATTTAATTATTAATGTGATTAAAGCAAAACATCATACAAGGATAATATCATACTACTCAGTAATTAACTCTTATTCTTCTTAATCTAAGAATGGGAAAACTTTCATAAACAACTTTAGAAATTGAGAAAGGTCTAATTTATGAATAAGTAGAAAAAAAAAACAAGTAGAAAACTTAATTAAGAAGACTTCTCTAATTCTCTAACCTATAAGCATTTTCAGGAAACATACAATTCAAGAAATAAACCCTATGCTAATATCAATCTACAAAGTCTTGGTGTATTCTATAAATTAGCATGTCTAACCCTAAGTTCAATATAAACAACGGTGAATTAAACAAACCAAAGATACAATTATAAATATTACAACGATGATAAAATGAGGAAATCAAAGACAAAAAAAGCAAATAAAATCATAATTCAAAAACATGCTTTGATTGAAAAGAAATACAAAAAGGTCTTTTATTAAGTACTTTGAAATAATCTAACCTAAGGTCCTAAAGGTTGATATAACTATTGCCTAATTACCAAAACATAAGAGAATTAAAAAAGACAAAGAAATAAAACTGAAAACAGGTTAAAAATAAACTAAGAACACTAAAGGTCAAATGGAAGGCTGGATAGCAGTCTGGAAGGAAGGTCTGAATGATAGTCCAAACACATGGTATGAATGAGAGGCTACATACAGAGAGTAATAAAAACAAACCTAAATGATTTAATTATCAGCTGATTTTGTGCATATGAAAACAAAATGCATAAATAACAGAATTTAAACTTAATTGATTATGATAATCAAAATGGATTACTAATCTATGGGTATGAAAATATTATTTATATTATAAAATAAAGCAAACTGAAACATTGCTGAACTAATTTAAATTTTAAACAAAAAGAAACAAAAGTAATTCTAACTAGAAATTATACCTAAGACTTACATAATATTAAGCACTATCTTGAACGGAAAACTAAAACGAAACTAGAAATAAGTTGTATGTGACCGATCATTTTAATTCTATAAATGAGAACTACATTAACAACACAGCATAAATTATATTAACTATGGAAAATACATGTTACAGAAAACAAAGAAACAAATATAATCAAATTAAAAATAAAACTACTTATCTGTGATGAAGAGATAACAAAAACTCATACGGAAATAGAAACCATGAATTGTCGAGGGGCCCTCTCAGCAATCATGGGTGATTCCTAGCAAATAGTTTCACACACAGACATAAACAACAAGGCATAGATATTCTATTAAAAATAAGGAACAAAGTTACAATCTTATTCTCTCAAAACATATTAACTATCTACCTAATGGATTTATTAATCACCTGTCTCTCTGCGTGGAGGTGTTTATATACACACTGTTTTCAAGAGATTGAGTAATTCGACCTTAGTGGTCGAATTATCTTATAAATTTAATCAATCATAAAAAGGTAATAATGGTTCATAGGCTAGTGTATGAGCATCTGCCTCCTTCAGTGTGATCGTGGCATCTTCAGCATGAACATGGCAATGTGGTGAACAGGGAAGAGCACACATGATAGGTTTCTATAATGAGGGTGCTTCTTCAATTGAATGCATGGGATAGTGATGTGGTAATAAGAAACAACATCATGACAATGAAAATCCTCCAGAATGCCCCCTCCTTTGAATACGTGAGTAGTGAAAACAAAATGGTGAAATCAATGCAGCAACGATCCTTCTAGATTGTTGATTATGCTATCACCTGTGCATGTGGTCAACAAAATGGTTTGTATATTCCTTCAATGTTTAATGCTTGAGATCGGTTATGGACAGTGCACAAACTAATTAGCGATCTGGATGATGATTGCATAGATTGGGCTGAACGGTGGTTGCGCAAATCGGGCTGAATGGTAAGCTTAATGTGTTTTGTTTATAAATTCTCCTGAGCATACTACATAACCTACAAACAAATATGCATATTAATTAATATATCGAATATGCTTTAAATAATATAGATTTGAGTTAATAAAATCATAAAAATGATATTAATAACCAAAGTTGGATAAACATTAAATTTGTTCTTACCTTTTGCTGAATAACGATCTGCATGACATAAAATACACTAAAGATAATAAAACATGCATTTAAATGTGTTATTTTAATGCCAAAAAATGATAACAAAATGAGGCTCAACACAGTCCTTGTGATAACTAGGTACATCAAGGATCCTCTCAACTTCCTGTACAGTGGGATCCACCAAATATGAATAAAAAACAACATCACTTATATGTGTTACCATCAGTGTAGACATGTACTCATAGTCCATCATGTTATATATTTTTAGGATCTCAACTATTTTATTCCCTTAAAGGAGGAATATCTAATTAGGTCTCAGCCACACCTCCAATACCAATACATGGCAAAATGGTCCAATATCCTCATCTTGGACTCAAGGATAAATGACTATGCACTTGTCAATAATTCTATCTATATCATTAGAAGTAAATTGAGTAGTTGATCACGTCCTTCGAGACTAAAAGGCTCTAACCACTTCTAGCCTAGTTTTCCATGACTCCAACTAGATTCCAACTACTTCTCATTATCATTGATATAATGAACAATTATAGAAAAGAGATCATCATTCATTGGGGCCTCCTCCCAACCATAAATTTCCATATGAGATCCTTTGGACTTTTGGGTCATGTGTCCACATATGACTGAATGTACTATATCCACGTCTTTTTCATATTAGTGTTTCTCACTTTATCACATAATCCATTCTCCTAGAATAGTTCAGATTTTGAGAATCCTTCTCTCTCTTGGAAACTGAATATCAATGAGATCTATATGTCCATCACTTATCCTCTAGAAAATGTCTCATTATCCTTCCTTTATAGGCTATGGAATATGGTCTTTCCCTACAAGTCAAATCTAATTAGATAGTTAGCAATATTGTAGAATAATGAAATTCAATCAAATTATGTTGACATTACAATGCAATGACAATAGTTCACACATTTAAGTAAGCATATTAGCCAATTATTTTGTACAACATCCATCCATATTCCAAACACAATTGGTAACTATCTACATTCCTTCCATCTCCACCAGAACAAACTAACAAGAGCATTCACAACTCTCAACATGTTAGCAAAGAGGTTTCATCTTATACTAGCTCCATCAGGGGCTCATGGAATGCTATGTAGAACTATAGCCTCCACTTACCCAATTATCTACATAATATGCAATACATAAGAAAAGAATTATGGGAAAACATATCTATATACAACTGTTATGAAAATATGTTCAAAACATACAGATATGATCTATAAGATACATAATGACAAATGATCATCCAAATACAAATACTTATATTTTGTTGTTTTGTGGGATCCATATTGACCTCTGCATCCTTGCAGAAATCACAGGAGTCATCTACCCTTTATATTATTTCTTGTCAGAATCCCATTAAATAAATTTCAATATTGATCTTCACACATTACCAAGGAAAATCACATCATCTTGATAAATTCGTCATTGGTGCATACATGGAGAGTACTAGAAGAAGAAATCCTTTCCATGATACTCCATACTTTATTCAAAATAATCATTCCTTGACTTTCTTGTGTGGAGTATATGTATCGATATCAGCAGTTCATGAGGAGTTGGTGTTTTCTCTTTTTTGATCTGCGACACTTTTTGGCACAGTGACCATAATTTTGAAATCTAAATCACTAAATATGAGAAAGATCCTTATTCTTCATTTGTTTTAGATTGGTACTTGATATTTCACCTTTGTCGTTTCTTCCATGTAAATTTCTTCTCTTACCTTTTCCATTCTTGTCATGGGATGTAAGGGCATGGTTTTCTTCATGTTGAGTTCCATGCAAAATTCCTCTAGATTAAAGTATAGTCTCTTCTTGTGTAAAGTCTTCCTGCAATCAATCAAACCTGGGAAATTTGGATCACCCACTAATACTCTAAATGAATGGTTCCCAGGAAGAGGGAAAACCATAAGAGTCATCATGATAAGCTCTCTATATTCAATTGATTCTCCAATGGTGTTGAATTGATCTCTTAGCTCATAAATATTCATGAGCTAGGATGCAACTGAGTCTGACTTTGTCATATTGATGTTAGTGAGTTGTTGTCTTAAGGAAATATCTCTATTGATGTTATTATTTTCAAACAATTTCTTCAAGACTCCAATCATATTTTTGGTTTTCTTCTTCAAAATCCTTGTTTCCTTCACATCATTCTTCCTCAATTTAGTCTTCTCTGCTTCTTCTTCTGGTTATGGTACATTTTCATTTACAAAATTTAGAATATAATTCTCCTCTAGGATATGAGTATCATAGAATTCCATGAGTTTAATTTGGAATCCCTATCAAGTTTATATTCCACCTTCACATTATTCATCTTAACTGGAACATTAAGATCTAATGACTGGCCTAGAAACCTTGGAAGGAGAGGGTCAAAATTGAAGTTTAGATTCTTGCAAATTTGATTCCATAGTTAAATGTGCCATCCTAGGGTGAGCTGAATAGACCTTGTTTTCTCCTATACCCATGGACAGAGTAGTAACAAAATGGAAGCCCTAGTTTCTGATACCGACAAAATTTAGGTCAAAACTGAAAGTTCTCGAAATGAGGATTTTCTTCCACAGAAAGATGTGTCGCACCAAGGTGAGTTGAAGAATGTCAAGACTGAATCAAATAAGTCGATAGAAGGGATTTGATAAATAAACCCTATATATTGACCCCAAAAGGATTAGATCAAAATTTGAAAGATAATATATCTAGAATTGTCCTCCATAGAAGGGTGTGCTCACCTAGGGCGAATTCCACTATGCACTTTTCAAGATAAAATTGATGTCGTAAAGCTGCAAAGTATGGATCTCTAGTTTTTTGCAATGGTCTCTTTTAGAAATGCTATGATACCATGATAGTTTTTAAAAGTAGATGTATAATTCCAATATTATATGCATCAAAAAAATATAGTATGATCTCTAAAAGAACAACCAAGCACATAAAAAAAAGACACAATATTTTGACCTGGGAAATAACAAGGGAGAAAACCTAGAAACCTTCTAATAGAGATCTCAGTTCAAAGTACGTGAATATACATCCAGATACATAGTAATCACATATATAAGAATATCAACCCCAATAACAAAGGAGAAACTCCTCCACATATAATGAACCCCATAAAATACTTCTTCTAGCTTGTAGTGAACTTCTTCCTTGAGTGAAGTGAACTTTCCTAGGTGAAAATGAGTGAGGTTCCTTCTTACTTATATTTGAATCTATATTTTCTTGTTTGATTTAATATAGGGTAGACTGTTAGGATATTTAGACACTTAGGAGCTATTTAAGATCAACTTGTGATAATATATCCATTAGGTAAAGTGTGTTTCTTTAGTATGCATTTGTAAATATCTAATATGATGGTCATGATATGTTCTAGACATAGAGTGATTGTTGAGCCGCAAAAAGCCCACATTTTATTCATTTTTTCATATACCATTTGTCACCTTATTCCTATTTTTCCTTCCATAAAACCATTAATATTCGCCACTTTCATAATAAATATGGGTTTATATTACTATTTTCCAAATCATTTATTTTTGGGTATTTTGAGTGAATTTGTGGTTAATTATTGAAAAAAATAACATATTTTCATTAAACTTTAAAGTTGGATGAGTTTGGTGATGCTTACAGGTGTATTTGAAGACTTTAACAAGCTCAAAAGTGACCACCTATCCTCATATTCGAATTTCATCTTCTAGATGTGAGCTAACTTCAAGGAGAAGATCATGGAAAGGTAGAGAGAATATCTCATCCAATATTTGTTGAGGATTTGAAGGGACGAGTTGTAAATTTGTTGAGGATTTTGAGGGATAAGTTGAGATAATAGTGGATATGTAATTATGATTAGTTATCTTGAATTCATGTATAAATAGGAGTGCTCTCTCATCATTTTGGTTAGAGATCTTTCTAGTGGTTTGGTAGTAGAGAACTGGTTCATCTTTTTAGTCATGGATTTGAGCATGTTGTAATAGATTTAATTCCTTAGAATATATAGTTTAATCTCTTCATATTTTGATGTCTTGTTTATGAATTGGTATTATTTATTTCATGTGACCTCAAAAGATAATGTTGATTGCTTTATATTAGTTTATTTTCTGCACTCTTATGCTTTTCTAGATTAGGTTTATTTCCATGTTATTTCCTACTTTTGCAAGCTTAATTCAATTTCAATTGCATGTATTTTTTATTTCAGTCACTTAGAATATTAGATTAAATTATCTATATTCTTCCCCTGCATATATTTTTTTTGTACCTCACAAGTTTATGCTCTCTTTAGGTTGACAATTAAATTGTTGGAATTCTGTTTAAATTATTTAATAATTTGCAGCAATAGTGATCCGATGGTTCATGCTCTCTTAGATCATACCTACCCTTGATCTATGGCTTAACACTCGATTGGTCCATGATATCTATTTAAATAGCATGGAGGGTCCTTGGCTAGTTGATCGATTATGAGAAGCTCATTTTGTAACTTTCTTTATTTTGCATAATAAACTGTCTCAAGTAGCTATTTGGTTGGGGCCATGGAGTGTTTCCCTATTGAAGGTTTAAACCACATTAAAAAATCAGTGTATCGATATGTGATATTTTTTTGCGAGTGTTTTCTCTACGTGTTTGGTCTTTTGGGAGTACCTTGTCTACACGAACATGGTATCAGAGTGTTTATGAAGAGTCGCTTCTATTTACGATCTAGATCTTGAACTGGTGTTGTCGAAGCTTTGAAAAGGTTTTTGGTCTGGATTTTTTGTGCATTTCTAGGATGTGGGAGGCATTCCATTGCATATGGAGCGTCATTTCCATTGGTAAATAGTTTTCATTTCATTGAAAATCGTTTATGTTTGGTACAGAAACGTCCATTTCACCAGATCTGAACGTATATTGTTATAGTGACATTTTTTCAAATATCTCATATTTTATCAATTTTATTATTAGATTTTTTTAGTTTCAGATTGTTTCCTTCCCTGAATGTGTATGCTCTTTTACGTGCACCTTGCGCGATTGCAACAAATCAGAAACAAAAAGGGAAAATATTTTTCTTGGCTCTGTATGCTCTTTGTCGTGCACCTTGTGTGATCACGGTGAATCAGAAACAAAGAGAAAAGGTAGAATTTCTGGGAAATTTCAAGAGATCGAACCCCAAAAGCATGGAAAAGTTTTTTTTTTCGGTTTGTGGTGCGATTTTTGGGAAAAGAAGCAAGCAAGGAGACCGAGAGAAAAGAGTAAAATAAAAAACCCTTCCTTCCATTTTTTTACATCTTGGTTCAAAGTTGTTTTATTCCTTAATAGGTCTTGAGTTCAGGTCTTATTAAGTTATTTTTTTAATAGTGCATGCAATTTCTAATTTTAAGTTACTTTATTGTAAAAGTGCATCTTACTTAAATTAAAAAAACCGAGTCACTTAAGTCTTTTAATTTTTTGCTGCACTATTTAAAGTAACATCATTGTAAAAGTGAAAATCACTTATTTTACAAAAGTGATTCACTTAAAGAAAATTTCTTGTAAAGTGATTTTAAAAGTTTCAACTTGTGAAGAGTGGGGTTCTTTTTTTCTAAGTTGGTCAATTTTCTATCTGCCACGTCACTATTGGGGACATCTTCAATGTTTTCTTTGATCAAGCATAACTTCATCATACGGAGTCAGTTTTCAGTGTCGTTTTTTTGAAACCGCCTATTTTTTCAAGCTCTTCACATATTGACTATTGGTTTCTATTTTTATAGCCAATAATTTACAATATGGCCACCCCTTGTGATATTCTACTTACTAGTTCCAACTATTTCTCATGGAAATCTCGTATGGAGGATGTTCTACAAAGTAGGCGAATTTTTAGAATTACCAATGACGGAAAGAAATAGAACCCATTGATGATAACAAGAAAATAAAATGGGAAAATATATGTGATGAATCTCGTGGATGGATTAGGATGTCAATATCTACTAATTTGCGATTCCACATATATGGAATTGATGAACCTGATAAAGCTTGGGAAAAGTTGGAAGTTGTGTTTGATAAACACAATGAAATTTGAGGTCATCAACTCGAAAATGAGTTGATTTCTTTAAATCCAAGTGATGTGTCTTGCATTCAAGATTATTTATCCAAGTACAAAACTCTTAAGCTCTTATGTGCAAATTGCAAAATTAAGAGGGAAGACAAACAATGCATTTATCATATTCTTTCCAAACTTGGATCTGCATATTCTATTTTTGTATCTACATTTTACTCCATGAAAGAATCCATGAATCCATCTAGCCATCAAGAGCCTAGTCTTGAATCCTTTTGTGATTCCTTGATTAGAGAGAAAGATAATATAATACATCATGGAATGATTAGCAATGCAGATACATCTTGGAAAGCCTTATTGTCCCAACAGAAAGAAAATCCCAAGCCTCCCAAGAAACAATTTTTTGGGAATAATAAGCCAAACAAGGGTCCCAAACCCTCTTAGTCAGCTCCTTCTTAAAAAAATGACAAAGGATCCAAGCCAAAAGGAAAGAAGACTGATCATCATTGCAACTATTGTGCAAAAGATAACCATGATGAATCTAAGTGTTTCAAGAAGATGGCGGCCTTGGAAGAAGCAATGAAAAAACACCACATCAGACTAGATTGGTATTTTGAACATACCTCTCATGGACATGCACTTTGTTCTTCTGGTTATTCTTATATTTCATCTTCTTCTACTACTTCAAATGAATGGCTCATTGATTATGTAGCATCGTATCATATGTCTAAGGATCAATCCATCTTTTATACTATGCATGAATGTAACACCAAACAAATCTTTGTTGGTGATGATAGATATCTAAGTGTTGTAGGATATGGAACAGTTCCAATAGAAAATGGCCATTTTAGTGATGTACTATGTGTTCCAATAATTTCCTACAATTTATTGTCGGTCTATTAAATCACTCATTCTAGTGAGGGTAAAGCTGTAACGTTTACACCTCACCAAGTGGTAATCAAGGATTTTAAAGATCCTCAACATGTCCTAGATACCAGAATTGTTGATGGTATTACCAGGTTGTACAAATTTAACAACTTTGGGTCATCACCTTTTCCTTTAGTTTTTGTTTCTCATAGTGATAAATTGAGCAAAATTTGGCATGGCCAATTTGGTCACTTAAATTATCACTCATTGCAACAACTATGTAAACACAATATGGAGATAGGTCTTTCGATGGTATCTTGTAAGGATGGTGTTTGTTTCGATTGTGTACCCAAAAAATATCATCGAGACAGTTTTGACAAACATGCCTCTTGGCATGCCTCGGTTCCCTTGGAGCTTATGTATAGTGACTTGTGTGGTCCTCTTCCATGTGCTTCCTTCTCTGGTTTCAAATATTTCCTAAATTTCATTAATGACTACTCCAGATGCACTTGGGTTTATTTCCTAAAACTTAAGAGTGAAGTATTTAACATGTTCTTGGCCTACAAGGACCTTGTTGAAAAACAATTTGTTCATTAAATTATTAAGTTAAGATATGAAAATGGAGGAGAATGTGTTAACAAAAATTTCACTACTATCTGCACTGAACAAGGAATCCAACAACAACACATTGTTCCATATATACCACAACAAAATGGTGTAGTTGAATGGAAGAAACACACTTTAAAAGAAATGGTTAATTGTATGATCCAATCTAAGGGACTTAATCTTCAATTTTGGGCTGAAGCCATAAACTGTGCAAATTACATAGTTAATCGCATCCCCACTAATGATTTACAAGGTATCACACCGAAAGAAGCATGGAGTAAAATTAAACCAGATGTAAGTCACTTCCCTGTGTTTGGTAGTCAACCATGGGCTCACATTCCGGATGAAAAATGAAAAGCATTGCAACATGCAATTGAAAAGTGCATATTTGTTGGATAGTCTGAAGATGTAAAAGGTTATAGACTTCTTCAACAACATTCTCATGATATAATCATTAGAAGAGACGTTACATTTGATGAAAATCTCTTAGTCTGTGATCCTAACTTGATGGTTTTGCCATCTTTGTTCTGCAAGTCTGATTCGACGATTGTGCCTTTTTCTACATCCAACTTCCTTGATAGATTTCCAACTATAGTTTTTTATGATGACAATGAGGATGAATATCCACCTCCTCCTTCTCATGTTCCTCCACTTGGACCAACACAATTGCTTCCTTGATGGGTTTGTTCAACATGTGAAGCATCTGGTGATCTTTCCAATGATACCAGAGATCAACTCGAACATGTTCTTAGTTTCAGTGAGCCTCTTCTCTCTTGGCTCAAGTTTTAGAGAATCACAATCCATAAAATTTTGCAGAAGATTCAGGAAATCCAGATTGGGATGCAGTTATGGATGAAGAATATCATTCATTAATGGTGAACAATACTTGGGATCTTGTACCTCTTCCAAAAGGAATAAAACTTGTCAGATGTAAATGGGTCTATATAAATAAGTATGCATCAAATAAGTGTTGAAAGAGTTAAGGAAAGGTTAGTTGCAAAATGTTTTTCCCAAGTTGAATCGATTGACTACAATGAAACCTTTGCTTCTGTCACAAGAATGAATTCCATCTGCCTTGTTCTTTCCCTTGTAGCCTTACATAACTAGGAAGTCCATAAAATGTATGTCAAGTCTACATTCTTGCATGGTGATTTACAAGAGGAAATTTACATGGAACAAACTCCTAGTGTTAGCATTGTTTTTCACACCATGTGAGATGACAAGGAAGGTAAAACAGAGCAAATCATGTCCTGAAAATGCACAAAAAATACTATCTATGGATTGGCCAAAATTACAATAAAAGGGACATTGCTTCTATGATGGAAATTTGGTGGTCAGCCAGATTGACGAATATAATGGGTTTAACAAATACTACAAGCGCGATGCAAATCACCTTTGTGCTTTCACGGAATAATCCTAAAATGACTGCAACTTTCAATGGTCAGGATAAAAAATGGATAGATCAACGGATGTGATTGATTCTGCTAGATTAAAGCACCCATGGAGATCCCAGCTCCTGGATCCATGAAATGGGTTAAATAGAAGTAACTTTTAACGGTGTGGATCAATCCTAGGAAAGATCTATGGTAGGTGTTTTCTCCGTTGATTGAACAAGAATGGAACTAACCACCTTGGGGACTCATGAAATTTGGCCTCCCTTTACACATGGATGATGAAGATCAAAGGCGTCCAAATCGAAAGGATGGAAATCTTTCCACCCGATGAAAGTTTCCAAAGGGTAAATCTAAGATGGAAGGATATTTTTGTGTATGATCGACTCATTTCTAAAATATCCTGCCATCAGGATATGCCAAGACAAGTGCACAAGATCTCAAAGTGACATGTGATATGACACCTAGACTCCATTAAAGCATGTCTGTGAGTAAGAACCAGCTCGAAATCAGATGACCACCCTCCTGTAACAAAAAATTTTGCTTCTTTGAATGCATGAAAAGTAGGAAGATATCCTAATGATTAAAATACAGAAGGTGTGTATGGATTCCACACAAAGTAGAAAGATGCAACATATGAGAATTTTTTCTAATTCCATAATCAGAAAAGCAAAAGAAGTAAGGGGCATCAAGTCCATGTGCCACGATCCAAATGGGAGATGATGTGAACTAGTGTAAGAGATATTTTCTGCAACCAACGGTATAGCATCGTAGTAGAAACGATGATGTGACCAGATTCTCAGTAGGAAGACCAGATCCCAAACCCATGTGCCCATGCTTGTGTCATCATGCTACTCGACGACAAACTGTGGGAAGGTACTGATAAGGCCATCATCAGATCCAGCCTTCCATCTCTTTATAAGCACCATTTCTTAGAGCCGTCAAGAGACAAAGATTGAGTGAATGTGAAAAAGAAACTAAGGTGGTTGAATGTTAGTTTGCTGAGCATTTTGAGAGTTCTAGAGAAGGTCTATGATGGCTTTCTATTTTCAGAATCTTGTATGTTAGGGTGTGCTATTGGTTGGAAAACATAGCTCCACATTCCTGCATTGCCCTAGTTTTTGTACCGAAGAGGCTCCAGCCATCAGGGTAGGGACGTTCATTGTATTAGAAAAGACTTATGGGCTAGCAAGGCCATGGAAAGCATGTACATCGCATTAGATGGAAATCCAAAGGCTGGTGAGGGAACACTGAGGGAATTACTTTCTTAATAGAAGGCCACACCCCTGCAGAGGGAGTGACTGGAATTTCATGTCCAATGGGAATCCCTCCAAAACCTCCAGATAGAATCATAGTCTCCATGATCCCAGCATGTGGTGAACATTTCTAGTGGTGACCCGCTGGAGTGAATGCCCATATGGGAGGAGGAGAGGTCCAAAGTCTTCACCACCACCTTTGTGATTTACACATGCCAATTTTTTCTGGGGTGGTGATGAGTTCCGGAGTGTGTTGCGCTATGTGACCTACAGAAGGATCCTCCCCCTATAAGGAGAGAAGAACAAGAGTGACATGCCTCCTCAAGGACCTGTCACTATCAGAAGTAGTGTGGCCCTTCTTCAAGTCCCCTCGAATAATAGTGTTACTCGGATAGGAGGGAGCAAGGAAGAAGGCTAAACATAGAAGGAACACAAACCTTCTTTCCAACTATAAGCCCATGCAGAAAGGTGCCTTTGAGCACATTGTTAGCACTAGAAAATAACCCAAGGTTGTAAAGGATATTCCCAGGAAACAACAAAAACCACTTTTAAAGAGAAAACTGGTTTTTTTCTCTTCCGAGAGGGATCTCTCACACAATATTTAGCAAGGATAGAAATGTATATGAAAAACTATTTGTAATTGGTAAGATTCGTTGAAACTGAACACATGATCATTAGGATATGGAGTCAAGATATTAATATACATAAACAAAGCTTTTGCATGGAAGTGTTAAACAAAGGAAAGATATCTACTCAGTCACAGTCAACATTTGATTGTCTGGTGAAAAAGGAAGAACATGAACTAAACCATTAACACAAAGCATTGTAAAAATGAATTCTGTATCAACTTTAGAAGAAACATTTGGTGGAAATATGAAAAGAACAGTTAGAGCATAGTAAATATGAATTCTAAACTGTTATACTCTCATTTTAGACATGAAGGAAAACATAATGGAAAGATAAAAATGGAAAAACATCCACATAAAAAGGGAAAGTACAGACTGCAACATGAAATAACACATGAATCTCTAAAAAACACCAACTTTCGGCCCTATAATTTAAAGAAATATTTGAATACACAAATCTCCAAAATTTCACAGGTTCCAACCCTTGCTCCATCAAATGTATGAATACATATACAATTACTCCACGAGCTAAACAATAAACTTAACTGTATAACGGTTTCAACCGTTCATTACACGTGTCAAACCACTTGTCTATTACAAAATAGTTCTAAGATAACAAAAATTATTAACTAATGAATTTAAAAACAACATTTTATCATAAAATATATCTTTCACTGAAACTCTTTTTGTGCTGTCTTCCTTGATGTCTTCATGGTTGTAAATTATATTTAATTGATCCATATTGTTGAACTGCTCTCCAATTTTTAGGACTAGGCAAATTTTCAACAACCATGTCATGTGCTAGAACTCTGAGTTCCATGTTGTCTGCATATGAAAAATTAGGCACCTTGGCACACACGAATTTAAAATCGAATAATGACTCGAACTCTCCAGCCAATTTATCAAACACAACTCTTCCAAACAAAGCCTGTTGCATATCTTCAAACTTACTGTGATCTGACCTACAATTGACCAATTTATCCAGATATTCCTATTGAGACAATAATGGTACTTTTCCTCCCAGAAGAAAGGAATACCCTTGCTTACCAATGGAGTAAATAAATTAATCACTTCTTTGAATTTATGACTTATAATATCAACTTTAGACTGTACAATATCCAACATTTTGTATTTTCCAATCACTTTTCTAGCCCAAGAGATAACAAAAACTCTGTCTGGGATATCAAACCTTCTGACTTGATCTTCTGATATGGTCCTTAAAAATTTGATAACATTATGAGCTACTTCCATTGGATTGTTATTTAATTCTATTTCTACTATCAAAATTTTATTTCTAGCTACTTTCAAAGCACTCTCTTGATCTGCAATATAATCTTAATATGGTCTAAACTTATTGGCTTCTAGAATAATCTTATCCCAAATCATATGTCTAGGCCCTTGTAAGGCCATTTGGCCAACCGACTTATTTCTTAACTTGGTATTTATATTAATTAGTTCTTGACATTTTTCCTCTACTTCCTTCATCTCTTGTTCTCTTTTAAAAATTGTCTCTTCTAGATTCTTGTTCTGTTGCTTTAACTCTGTGAATTCTACATCTTTCAGGTTTACCTGACACATTGATTTAGAAAGAGAGGTTTCATTTTTTTCTATAGAAGGAACAATAAATTGATTTTGAACTTCTTCACATTTTTCCTGTAATTCTTTTTCTCTTGCTACCAGCTTAGGTTTTAGGTCCTTCTAATTTTCTATCATAAGCTTAGCATCCCTTTCCCAATGATTTTATTTTTCTTCGAGAATTAACATCTTGGATTTACAATCAATCAATTCAGTGTTTAATGTTTCCTTCTCCTTCTAAAACTTTTTCAAGTCATGGGTCTGAATAAGGTGAGTGGAAGGAATTTTAAATTTCTTTTTTAGCACCTGAACTTCATTCTCTTTTCACTCAAACAACTTTTGAGTCACTGCTTCTTTGTTTTACTGCCCATCAACCTTCAATAATTCCTCCTAAAAATTTTTAATATTTATTCAAAGGGCCTTGTTCTCAACCTTTTCTTTCCGTAGGAGGTCCTGAGATTTCTTCTTATTCGAATCCAGTTTAGACACATGCAACGTAGATTTAAGCAATCTTGTATATATGATATCACCTGTTTCTTTGTGAAGGTGTATCATATTTGTGGTAGGGATATTATCTAAGTTCACATTCACCTATGATACCTTATTACCAACAGTCATGGCCAAACTTAAGGTATCTTTAGCATGATCCCTTACAGTTTTTAAAGTCATATCTTCCTTTGGAAATTGTCTCACTTCCTCGTATAATTTTATTTTTTCATCAAAGGTTTTATCAGCCACTTCCCTGTAGGTATTCAACCACTCCTATTTTTATGTATACTTATTTGGGATTACTCCATCAAATACATATTCCTGAAGCTCTAGACCAGTTACTTTGTATTTTTCTTGCTTCTGTTTACCTATCACGCTGCTCTTCTTCACTTGTACCATTTGTCCCTCTTGTCCAATTTCATGCTTCTTTGGTTTACTATCAGTGTTTGCTTCTTCAGTGTCCATGAAACCTGAATGTTTCTCTCTTCTTTGAATTTCCAGAAAAACTTATTAATGATGAAATATTACCAGCAACTGCAACTGCATTATAAAGATCCACTGGGCGATAATTATTTCCAGGTATGGATGAGACAGAGTCTTTTTCCATGCTGATATTATCTGGGGTTTTGTTAGGATAATCTTCCCAATTAGATGCCTCTCTGAGTCCAGCTACTTCAGTATGTTAAAAAGGCTTATTGTTGTTTTCCTGTATTCTTTTATAGATTACCTGGTGTGGATCATAGTCAATAGAAGCTCCCAAAGAAAACCCATGCTTCTAAGAAGATTATCAATTATTGGTAGAGAATCTCTACTGTTCACAACATATGGCCCTTCCTCCCAGAGAAATTTAATATCTAGACTCTTCCTGAAGTTTAAGATGTGTTCTTCCTCAATTGTAAGCTTCGTCAAAAAAATTCCAAAGAAAATATTCTAGTTGTCGGAAAGGCTGGAAAAATATAAGGCTGGTGCACAAATTCATATAACCTTATAATTGTTTTAGACTCTGAAAGAAACCAGTGTCCTATCCTTTTACTAGGGGAAGGTTGCAATGTTTCCTTCATCTCTCTAAATACCATGGTAAATATTTACTAAAAGAAAATGTGGTATATTTCTGCCATCAAACAATTCATGAACTTGCAATAATCCTGGGTCATTTCATTAGTGATTACCAACTCATGAAACTGTAGATTATCTTCATTATGTGATAAGAATATCTTCAGCAAAAAGGATTGGAATCTGAAAACTCTGGTACTATGGAAGTTGACTAACTAAGAATGAATGTTCTCAGCTAGGAACTCATGAAGCTTAAGTAAACAAGACTAGAAAGACTTACCTGGAAGTTCAAACTCAATTGGGAAAGTACTTGAGATAAACAATAGACTCAATAGTAACTCTATAACATAACCATTAGTGTCTAACCCCAAAAATTGACTTTCTAAAGTTATACATGACTAGGTTTCTTCACTCAACAAAACCAGGTCAATAGGGTAAGATAAACTTATAACCTCACTATCAAGCTTTGAACATGACCTCAAAATTTCTTCCTTACTCTCGACTACAGAATCTTGGAAGAAATGTATGATGTTTTCTTCTTTGTACTCCTGGGATAAATGAACAAAATCATCTAGGGTAGATAGGGTTTTGTAGATAATAGAGGCATGAATAGGGAAAAGGATCCTAGACTTAGGTTTATCCATGACGACTTCTTCAGTTCTGAAATAATTATTCACACACCACTCGACAAATTCAGGGAAATTGGGGGTCTGGTCAACAGAGAAAAAATAAAATAAAGACCTAAAAAGACCATGGGTGTCACTACCCTAGTCCTTAAGAATTTTCAATTTATTTTTAGCCGTCTCAATTGTTTCATTCAGTAAAATGGTATCAAAAAATTCATCTTTTTTGTCTTCGAAGATTTTCTCAGCCTTCTAATAGGAAACCCCTAGCTCTTCACTATATTCCACTTCTACCACTTCTATTTCATCCATTTTTAGAATTACTTAGAAAGTTTCAGGATTCCTATGTTGTTAATTAGCATAGTGTTCAGATCGTCCACATTGGCACTTTGCCCATAGTCAAGGTTATCGTCAATTCCAATGCTCAGAAAAAAAAAAAAAAACCTTTGACCTCCACATAGGTGCTTCTTATATTTTTTTATTTTTCATAACCACTATGCGTATCCCGTAATTTATACCATAGATTTTTTTTCATTGAAATCTAATCCGTTCATGCACAAGATCTCAATACCAAGACTCAACATTATCACCCTACACAACTTGATTCGGCGGAATAAATATCAACCATCGCTTTGCAATCTTCCTTCATCAAAACCGTCTAACTGTGAAAAGCTTTAAAATTTCACTAATCATTTCAAACCTAACCAATCAAGCAAATTCCATTTTCGGAATGCACCTTATCTGTCGATTAAAACCTGACCATTATCGCAATTGTTAATCAAGGTGGCCCTGACCACTTTCCGTAGATTTCAAACTTGAATTTCTCTGCGCTAGTTCAATCTACAGAATTGTTTCCAACCATAGATCTATCTCTGCTCACATCTTTTCTATCCAATATTTTCACCAGTTAACTAATTCCGCAAATCAGAAAACTTCTTTCATCCGAGCATGTCCAATCTACAGAATGCTCTAGTGCCATTGATCTTACCTTATATCAATCTCATCCCTTCAAAGTTGCATCTTTTTAACGGATTCCACAAATCCAAAAACTTAGTTTATTTTTGGCATCTTCGATCTGTGGAAATTTCTTTCCATTATTGATCTACAGGCTCTTTAATCTAAGTCGTCGATATTTGACACCTTTCACCTCCATTCTGCTAATGAGAACATTTCAATTTCTCCCCCACGTTTCAAACAATGGAACGATCCACCATTGTAGATCAAATCCCTTTCTTCATCCAACGACCCATGATGAAATATCAGGCTAACCCATTAATATAAAGGGTGCTTCCACAAAATTTTCAAATATGATCATTTCCAAAACCTTCAATTAAACAATGCACAATTTCAAATATAGTGCTAACATTTGGCTCCAATAGGGATGCTATCCTCCCTACGAGGTAGCAAAGAACCCCATAGCCCAGTTTCCAAATCCATTGTCAATATAAATATTTTTATTTTGTCTTTATGAAAGAAATGTAAAAATTAAAATACGGCTACCCCTTCTGATCTTAGGGCCTTCTCTACGGGATACAAATATTCTAGCTCACCATCAGTACTGATTGAAAGTAAAGAAGTATTTACACTATAATACATGAAATTTCCTTTCCCTTAATTCAAATAATGCTTCAGAAATCTCCCATTAACTGGACCTCCTTCATACTGAAATCCATCCTGATACTGTAGAATAAAATCATTAATACCCCTGTGTGCTGATATAATGTATGTACCTACCCACAAATGATCAAATTTACCATGCTTTCATTTGTCTTCATGTGAAGCATCCCACTTTAACACCAAATCACTAATCTAGAAAGTGTCTTCTTTTACCTTTCTGTCAAAGGTATTCTTCATTTTCTCTTGATGTATCTATATCTTATCATATGTTTTATCTCTCAGTTCACTTAGCTCAATAATTTTTTTTATTCTCCTTTGCATATGATTAGGTTCATCCTACTGCTCCTACAACAACTTCATAACTGGTACTCCTAAAGATGTTGGGAAAACCACTTCATCTCCATACACCAATTGGAATGGTGACATTCCAATAGCCCTCTTTGTGCTGATTCTATCATCCCACAAAGCATATTTCAGCTTTGTATTCTATGCTCTTTTATTATCTTCCAACAACTTCTTAATTATCCTCACCAAGATTTTGTTAGAGGATTCGACCATCCCATTACCCCGGGGATAATATGCAGTAGAATGATTCAAACTTACATGATACTTATGATAGAAATTTATCATCTTCATGGAATTAAAAGCAGTTGCATTATCGGTTACAATCCTCGTAGGACAACCAAATCTTGCCAAAATATTATTCTCCAGCAAATCTATTATCTCTGCATATGTATATTTTCTAGAGGTATTGCTTCAATCCACTTTGTAAAATAATCATTTGCTATTAATATCCACTTATTCTGTCCCAAGGAGTTTGGATTTATTTCCCAATGAAATCCAACCCCCATTGTTGAAAAGGTTATTCTACTGATATGAGATTAATATGGAGTGGAACCACTTTCCTCTTTCCATAAAAAATCTGGCACTGATGACATTTGGTGGTTTCTTTATACACATCTGAAAATAATGAAGGCCAATAGAATCCTGCTCTCAAAATTTTATTTGCAGTTACCTTCCATGAATGATGTCCTTCACAATATCCTTCATGGAAATTTTTTTCTATGTGTTGAGCTTCATTCTCCAAAAGACAATTCAATAACACTCTAATAGGAACCTTCCAATAAATATATTGATTTAAAATACAGAATCTTGTAGTCCTTAGCTTCACATACCTTGCTCTAGTTTTACTTAACCCTACAGGAAGTTGTAAATTTTGCAACAAATAAACAATACCAATATACCATGGAGAAATAGAAAAATTAGGCATCACTTGTACTCCTATGTCCAACTGATTTAATTGACCCGACAGAAAATTTAGCAGTAGAGAATCACAACTGGAGTCTGTCATCATTTTATCCAATCCCTATCCCTTAATCAACTTTGTGGGATTAATTTCAATGTCATATTCCAAAAGCACTGCAATCCATTTCTCTCATTTCCCCTTCGGATATGGTTGTGTAAGTATGCTCTTTACCACACTGCTGGGAACATGGGTGACTACATGTGAATGGAGAATGTAAATTTTGAAATATTTTATGGCCTTAATCAAAGCATATGCTTGTTTTTCCATTATATCGTATTTTAACTCTCCATCTCTTAATATCTTACTAAAAAATTATTTAGGTTCTTCTTCACCTTGATCATTATTTTGTAACAGAATAGCTGCAATAGTATGCTCTGAAGCATATGAGAATACTAAAAAATATTTATCAAAATCTGTACTTACCAGCACAGCATATTTTGAAATAGATTTATTTATATTCTTGAAAGATTTCTTATCCTCCACTGTCCATTTTATTTCATGATCCTTTTTCAGCATATTAGTAATGTTCATCAATATTTCAGCAAATCTAGGAATGAATCTCCTCAAGAAATTTACCTACCCAATGAATGATTGTAGTTATTTCTTACTTCTTGGTTCCTCCACTTTCAAAATTGCACTCACCCTATCCAGATCAATATTTATACCTTCTTTGGAAATAATATGGCCCAAAATGTTTCCTTCTTCTAGAGAAAAAAATGATTTCCTTGGATTTAATGAAATGCCATATTTTTTGCATTTAAGGAACAACTTTTCCAGATGTTTGATATATTCCCTGTCATACCTGGAATATACAGTAATATCATCCATGTAAATTACTACAAACCTATATCTTTCATCTGCAAAAGTGATGTCCATAGCACGCTAGAAAGTGGCTCCTGCATTCATTAATCCAACATGCATCTTTGCATACATGAATGTACCCCATGGTATAGTGAAAGAATTTTTTGCATGATCTTCAGGAAGCACCTTTATTTGATTATAACTTGCAAACCCATCCATGGTAGAAATTCTCTTTGAACCTACCACTTTCTGCAAAATCTGGTCCATCTTTGGTAAAGGGTAATTGTCCTTTAAAGATACTTTATTCAAATTTTTGAAGTCCACACACAGTCTTATTTCACCATTATTCTTTCTAAAAGGAACCAAATTAGAAACCCATTTTAAGAATCTCAGGGTTACAATTATTTTTGCATCAAATAATTTTTTTATCTCCTTTTCAATGATAGGAAATAGCATTAGATTAATCCTTCTGAATTTCTGCCTAAATTGTTTTTATCCATGCTTAATTGGAATAGTATGCTATATAATGGAGGTTTCATACTCTTTGAGGTCATTGTAACTCCATGCAACTACATCAGTGTATTTTTTCATCAGGTTCACATACTCATCTTTTTCTTTAGCAGGCAATTTCTTAGACAACTTTATAATTCTGGGATTCTCCTCAATACCAATATTTTTATCTTCAACAACATTTTCAGAAGGTTTTACTTTAGGAACTCTAACAACATAATTTTGGTCAAAAATATTTTCTAAGGTAATTAAACCTCTAGGAATATGATTACTCTTCAATTGGACTATATCTTTTCCTCCCAGTGAGCCTTTAAACTTCTCTATTTCAACAACTCCTTCTTCATCTTCATCAACATCTTGAAAATTTTTAGAATCAACACTTTCACTTTCTATTTGTGTATTTACAAATTCACTAGAAAATTCCAGAAATATTTTAATTTGCATATCATCTTCAAAAACCTGCCAGTACTTGGTATTGTCTGGTATGGAAGGCATGTTCACAATGTCAACCTTGTATTTTTTTTTACCTGTAATAGGAGTCTTAAATTTTCCAGCAGCAATTGCTAAGGTATCTACCACTGTATTATCATAATCACTTTGACATTGTGTTCTATGAAATAGTTTTCAAACATATCCCACACTTCATTCCCATAAGCTCTCATTCTAGGATGCTTAGTTTGATAACTATCATTCACCCGATTTATCACAAGTTCTGAATCTCCAAAAACTTGGATTTGTTTAGCTCCCAAATCCTTTAGTGCATGTAAACCCAGCAACAAAGATTCATATTCTGCTACATTATTAATACATTCAAAGGTCAACTTGTAAGAAAAATATTTAAAATCTCTAATAGGGGAAATTATGTATACACCTGCACCAGCACCCACTTTAGCCATCGACCCATTAAAATACATAGTCCACAACCCTTCTTCCTTTTGCTTTCTTTCCAATGCTTCATGCTCATTTATCACCTTTTTATCCTTTTTACATTTACTTGGCACAACAACTTTTGAATCGCAAGGAGAAACATCATTGAAGAAAATAGATGACCCTAAGTCTATATCAACATCATAAATATGATGAAGTCCTACCTGATATTGACTGCTAACAACATAAGGTGATCTTTTTTCATTGTACAATCTCTTGTTTTCATTAAGAATGGGAATTGTAGCATAAGGCATATCCATTTGCAAACTTCATTTTAACTTTGAAGTCAAATATCTTGACAACAAAACACCAAATCTGAGAAGGATATCAGCCACAACAATATCCATGACCACTATTTTAGATGGTAATTTAGTCAAGGATAATACCATGTCTTTTATCAAACCTAGATATTTCACCCTTTTGGAATTAAAAGAATACAAATCTTTATAAGGCCTTGTAATCTCTAACCCCAAACTTTCTATCACTCCTTTAGGCATCAAATGATGTGAAGCACCTGAATCTAACATAGCATTATGTAACACCATGACATGCACATTTAATCTCATATAAAACGCTGGTACTTCCTCATTATCCACATTATCAATCTTAGACCCCAAAACAATGGTACGATTGTCATTTGTCACTTCCAAAATATCTGGCTGAGCCTCTCCCTGATTTCTGACCATTTTTGTTATTGTATCCCTATACTCCTGATTTCTAAGCAGTTCATTGAAAGAAATTGAAATATTAAACTTAGAAAGTTCACTTTGGAGACTAAAAATGGAAGAAATTTTATCTACGTCCATGGGTGTTGTTTGTTTTAACTCCTCTTTTTTCTCAGTTCTATTTTCAATCTCTTTATGTACAACATGTTCCTTTTGTTTTTCATCTCTTTTTTTCTATATTTATATGACTACTTGAAAGCTGATTTGGATTTAACCTTCCTTTATTCATAATAACATCTCTACTTCTCAATTTGATATTTCTTTGTACATCATCTATAGCATGCATATACCCCTTTTTATATTGTTCCAACTCCTCCTCAAAATATTTATTATCATCCTCCTGTGCAAACATACTGTGTTCCTCCTTAGTTAGATAGATTTCAGAATCTAAATCACCAAAATGATGAATATGGTCTTCAATAGACTCTACACCATCATCATCAGCAACATAATTTTTAGGGAAAGGTGGTCTTATTTGCTGATCTTCTTGGTTCCTTGGTTTCCTCATATATCTTTGTCTATTCTATGGGAGTGGAGGACGAATAGGCCTTCTAAAGTTAGGGTTTTTGATCTAGGGTTCATTATGTTCCCGATTCACTAGCCTAGTATCCATAGTTAGCCTATCCATTAACTTTTCCATTGTTTTCAGCATCATTCCAAATTTTATATCATTAGACGAAGAAGCAGAAGAGGTGGAGGACATAATTTCTTCTCTACCTTTCCTCCTATAAACATATACTCTTTGTTTTATCTTTCCACATGCCATCATATTGGCTTGTACTCCCAAGGCATCTGTAAACATAACTGGAAGACTGGCTGATTTTCTTTCTCTCAACAACAATGCAAAGTCTTTATCAAAGGCTTCTGCATAATGAAGTTTAGTAGCACCAGCTAAAGGCTTAATATTAGTAGGTATTGAATTATAGACTCTCATGAACTTACTGGAAAACTCATGGACTGACTCAAAACCTCCTTTTTAAAGATTATTGTACTGGTACATGACTTGTAATGAACTCTGCTTATCGTCCCATCTATCCATGAATTCATTTCGAAATGTTGCGAAGTTTTGAATAGACCCAACAAGTAAATGTTTATACCACTTTTTGGCTTCCACAGACAATCTCTGTGCAAACAACCTCATCTTGACATCCTCAAAATCAACCTCTTCCAAATCTATAAAGTCATCAAATTTTCCAACATGGTATTTTGTAGTAACATTTCCTTCTCCATCATACAATGAAATCCTCTGGGCATAATTTAGGGGAAGGTCATGTAACACTGCAGGTAAGTCCAATGGAGCAAACCTAGCTACAGCCATTGGTCTAGGTGGATTTGGAGCAAATGGTAAAGGTTGAAAAACTAGAGGATTTTGAATAGGTTGGGAAGTATGAAAATGAAATTTTTGGACAATAGAAGTATTTTTTTCAGTTTTACTGGTGTTTGAAGGTTCCGCCACAAAGAATCAAGAAGATATGATTCTAGTTTACTAGGGTTAATCTCAACTTTCTTTAGGTCAGATTCATATTTTGATTTTAACAGTAATCTCTCAACACTAGTTTCCCATTCAGATTTTTGTATACTATGAAAATCTTGGATGATGATACACCAAACTGAGAACTATTTATGTTTTCTTTATTTGTATCTCTAAGCAATCTTTCTGTATTTTCCACGTTTTGAAAAGTTTCAATATTAGGGTTACCTCTCATATTATTTGTCCTTAAATCCAGGATGTCTTCTATAATACTGTTTGAAATGAATGTGAAGTCGCCAGGGAAAATGTACAACCTTCTTTTGAATGTGAAAACTTATGCTTGCCCACATAAATTTATTTCTTGCAACTTTGCAATCCTTGTCATTCTTCCTAGGGATTATATGCACTTTCATTCCCCGGAAATGGTTCCAATATGTTAGCACTAGAAAATCACCCAATTTTGTAAAGGCTATTCCTAGGTAACAAAAAAAACCATTTTTAAAGAGAAAACTGGATTTTTTTTCTTCCGAAAGGGATCTCTCACAAAATATTAACAAGAACAAATATGTATAAGCAAAACTATTTGTAATTGGTAAGATTGGTTGAAACTAAACACATGACCATTGGGATATGGAGTTGAGATATGAATATAGATAAACAGTGTTTTTGCATGGGATTTTTAAATAGAGACAAGGTAGCTACTTAGTCACAGTCAAAATTTGAGTGTCTAGTGAAAAAGGAAGAACATGAACAAAACCATTAACGCGGAGCATTATAAAAATGAATTATGTATCAACTATAGAAGAAATGTTTGGTGGACATCTAAAAAGAATAGTTAGAGCATAGTAAATATGAATTCTAAACTATTATACTCTCATTTCTGACATGAAGGAAAACATAATCGAAAGATAAAACTAGAAAAAAATTGACATAATAAGGGAGACTCACATACTGCAACATGAAATAACACATGAATCTCTGAAAAACGCTAAGTTTTGGCTCTGTAATTTAAAGAAATATTTGAATACACAAATCTCCAAAATCTCATGGGTTCCAACCCTTGCTCCATCAAATTTATGAATACTTATACAATTGCTCCTCAATTTGAACAATAAACCTATCTGTCTAACAGTTTCAACCATTTATTACATGTGTCAAAGCACTTGTCTATTACAAAATAGTTCTAAGATATCAAAACTTTTTACCTAATTAATTTAGAAACAACATTTTATCATAAAATATATCTTTCACTGAAGCTCCTTTTGCGTTGTCTTCCTTGATGTCTTCATGGTTGTAACTTAAATTTAGTTGATCCATATTGTTGAGCTGCTCTCCAATGTTCAGGATTAGGCAAATCTGCAACAATGATGTCATGTGCCAGAACTCTGAGTTCCATGTTGTCTGCATATGAAAAATTAGGGACCTTGGCACATGTGATTTTAAAATCGAATAATGACTCGAAATATCCAGCCAATTTATCAAACACAACTCTTCAAGACAAAGACTACTGTATATCTTCAAACTTAGTGTGATCCGACCTGCAATTGACCAATTTATCTAGATATTCCTTTTGAGACAATAATGGTCTTTTTTCCTCCCAGAAGAAAGGAATTCCCCTTCTTACCAATGGAGTAAATATATTAATCACTTCTTTGACTTTATGACTTATAATATCAACTTTATCCTGTACAGTATCCAACATTCTCTATTTTCCAATCACTTTTCTAGCCCAAGTGATAACAACAACTCTGTCTTCGATATCAAAAATTCTGACTTGATCTTCTAATAAGGTACTTAAAAAGTTGATAGCATTCTGAGCTACTCCCATTGACTTATTATTTAATTCTTGTTTTACTATCAAAATAGTCTTTCTCGCTACTTTCAGAGCACTCTCCTCATCTACAAGATAATCTAAATATGGTCTAAAATGATTATTTTCTAGAATAATCTTATCCCAAATCATATGTCTAGCCCCTTGCAAGGCCATTTGGACAACCACTTTCTTTGTTAACTTGGTATTCTGATTCATTAGTTCTTGAAATTTTTCCTGTACTTCCTTCTTCTCTTGTTATCTTTTCAAAATTGTCTCTTCTAGATTGTTGTTCTATTTCTTTAACTCTATGAGTTCTACATCTTTCAGCTTTACCTAAGACATTGCTTTAGAAAGAGAGGTTGCATTTGTTTCTACAGAAGGAAGAGTAAATTGATTATTAAATTCTTCACATTTTTCCTATAATTATTTTTCTCTTGCTTCCAGCTTAGTTTTTAGGTCCTTCTCATTTTCTATTAGAAGCTTAGCATCCCTTTCCCAATCCTTTTCTTTTTCTTCAAGCTTTAACAACTTGGATTTACAATCAATCAATTCAGTGTTTAATGTTTCCTTATCCTTCTCAAACTATGTCAATTCAGAAGTCTGCATAAGCTGAGTGGAAGGAATTTTAAATTTATTTTTTAGCACCTGGACTTCTTTCTCTTTTTCATCAAACAACTTTTGAGCCACTACTGCTTTGGCTGACTTCCCATCAACCTTCAATAATTTCTCCTGCAACTTTTTAATTTTGATTCAAAGGGCCTTATTCTAAACCTTTTCTTTTCATAGGAGGTCTCGGGCTTTATTTTTATTGGACACCAGTTTAGACACTTCTAATGTAGATTTAAGTAATCTTTTATATATGATATCACCTGTTTCTCTGTGAAGGTGTATCATATCTATGGTACGGATATTCTATAAGTTCACATTCACCTCTGATACCTTATTACCAACAATCATGGAAAAACTCAGGGTATCTTTGGCATGATCTCTTACAGTTTTTAAAGTTACATCTAGCTTTGGCATTTGTCTCACTTCCTCATATAATTTTATTGCTCCATCAAAGGTTTTATCATCCACTTCCCTGTAGGTATTCAATCACTCCTCTTTTGATGTATACTTATTTGGGGTTACTCCATCAAATACATATACATGAAGCTCCAGACCAGTTACTTTGGATTTTTCTTGCTTCTGTTTACCTATCACACTGCTCTTCTTCACTTGTACCATTTGTCCCTCTTGTCCAATTTTATGCTTCTTTGGTGTACTAGCAGTGTCTACTTCTTTAGTGTCCATGAAACCTTAATGTTTCTCTCTTCTTTGAATTTCTTGAAAAACTTATTAATGATGAAATATTACAAGCAACTGCAACTACGTTAGAAAGATCCATTGGGGGAGAATTATTTCCAGGTATGGATGAGACAGAGTCTTGTTCCATGCTGATATTATCTGGGGTTTTGTTAGGATAATCTTCCCAATTAGTTTCCTCTCTGATTCCAGCTACTTCCGTATGTTCAAAAGGATTATTTTTGTTTTCCTGTCATATTTTAGAGATTACCTGATGTGGATCATAGTTGATAGCAGCTCCCAAAGAAAACCCCATGCTTTTGGGTAGATGATCAATTCTTGGTAGAGAAGCTCTACTTTTAATAACATATGGCGCTTCCTCCCAGGGAAATTTAATATCTAGACTCTTCTTGAAGTTTAAGATGTGTTCTTCCTCAAGTGTAAGCCTTTGTCTAAAGAATTCCAAAGAAAATATTCTAGTTGTCAGAAAGGATGGAAGAATATAAGGTTGATGCACAAATCCATATAACCTTATAATTGTTTCAGACTCTGAAAGAAAGCAGTCTCCTATATTTTTACTAGGGGTAAGTTGTAATGTTTCCTTCATCTTTGGCAATACCCTGGTCAATATTTCCTGAAAGAAAATGTGGTATATTCCTGCCATCAAAGAGTTCATGAACTTGCAATAAGCCCGGGTGATTTCATCAGTGATTACCAACTTAGGAAAATGTAGGTTATCTTCATTATGTGATAATAACATCTTCAACAAAAAGGACTGGAATCTGAAAACTATGGTAATATGGAAGTTGACTAACTGAGAACAAATGTTTTCAGCTAGAAACTCATCAAAATTAAGGGAACAACACTGGAAAGACTAACCTGGAATTTTAGACTCAATTGGGAAAGTACTTAAGCTAAAAAACATACTCAACATTGACTCTATAACATAACCATTAGTGTCTAACCCCAAAAATCGACTAGATAAATTTATACACGACTAGGTTTATTCATTAGAAAAAAGAAGGTCAATAGGGTAATATAACCTTATAACCTCACTATCATGCTTTGAACATGATTTCAAAAAGGATTCCTTACTCTTGGCTGTAGACTCTTGGAAGAAATGTATGATGTTTTCATCTTTGTACTCCTGGGATAAATGAACAAAATCATCTGGGAAAGATAGGGTTTTGTGGATAACAAAGGCATGAATAGGGCGAAGGATCCTAAACTTAGGTTTATCCATGATGACTTCTTTAGCTATGAAATAATTATTCGCACACCACTCGACAAATTCAAGGAAATTGGGATCTGGTCAATAGAGAAAAAATAAAAGAAAGACTTGAAAACACCATGGGTGTCACTACACTGGTCCTTAAGAATTTCAATTTATTTATAGCTGTCTCAATTGTTTCATTCAGTAAAATGGTATAAAAAACTTCAACATTTTTGTCTTCGAATCTTTTCTCAACCTTTTGACAGGAAACCCCTATCTCTTCACTATCTGCCACTTCTACCAGTTTTATTTCATCCATTTTTAGAAGTACTTAGAAATTTTTAGGATGCCTACCTTGTTAATTATCACAATGTTCAGGCTCATCCATGTTGGCACTTTGCACACAGTCAGGGTTATCATCAATTCCAATGCTCATAAAAAACAAACCTTTGACCTCCACATAGTTGCTTCTTATAATTTTTTATGTTTCATAACCACTTTGTGTCTCCTATAATTTATATAGTCAATTTGTTTTCTTTGAAATTTAAGTCATTCATGCATAAGATCTCAATACCAAGACTCAAAATTATCACCATGCACAACATGATTCGACGGAATCAATATCAACCATTGATCTGCTATCTTCCTTCATCAAAACTGTCTAACTATGAAAAGCTTTAATATTCCGCCAATCATTTCAAACTTGATCAATCGAGCAACATCCATTTGTGGAATGCACCTTATTTGTCGATTAAAACTTGACCACTATCACAACCATTGATCAGCGTGGCCCCTACCACTTTCTGCAGATTTCAAACTTGAATTTCTCCATGCTAGTTCAATCTACAGAATTGTTTCTGACCGTAGATCTATATCCCCTAACATCTTGTCTATCTGATATTTCCAGCAGTTAACCAATTCTGCAAATCAGAAAACTTCTTTCATCCGAGCATGTCCAATCTACGGAATGATCCAATGCCGTTTATATTACCTTGTATCAATCTCATCCCTTAAAAGTTGCATCTTTTTAACGGATTCCGTAAATCCAAAAACTTAGTTTATTCCTTGCATCTCTGATCTACAGAAATTTGTTTCCACCATTGATCTACAACCTCTTTAATCTGAGCTATCAATATTTGACACCTTCCACCTCCATTATGCTGATGAGAACATTTCAATTCCCCCCCTAATTTTCCAACAGTGGAACGATCCAACATCGTATATGAAATCTTTTTCTTCATCCAACGACACCTAATGAAATATCATGCTAAGCCATTAATCTAAAGGGCGCTTCCACAAAATTTTCAAATATGATCATTTCCAAACCCTTCAATTAAATAATCCACAATTTAAAATATAGTGCTAACACACATAATGAACACAAATAGACCTGAAAGAAAAAGGACACGTTCCAGACCTAACAGAAAGATAAGTGGTTCAATCCAAGTCAGTGACGAGCCACCGGGGGATGTTTTGATCCATCATTTTCAAGACCAGTTAGCTCGAGGCCATGGATGTTGCACTGTTGTTAAGACTAGCATGCATGTTTCTCCATAATGTTTTGTAATATATATGTAAGCCACAACTGAAATGCCACGTTCTAGTCTGTTAAATTTTTGATGATGATTGTAACTAACTTCTTGCCTTGTTTCGAGGTTAGTCTCTTGGGCCTGAAGCATTATAAAGGTACTCCCCACTGAGGGATAAAGGGTTGGTTTTTGTCAAAACTTGAGATATTTTTTGTTCTTATGTAATTTGAACCATCTTTAATATAATAAATAGAGTCGGATGCTGGCCTTTGGATGTGAGAATTTATGTGTATTTCTTAGTTGCAGTCTGTACTCTTGTTTCCTTGTGTGCATTTACTTCCTGTTATTTCTTTGCATTATGTTTTATTCATGTCTTTGATGTAGTGTATAACGGTTTAGAATTCATATTCCTATACTCTGTTCATTTTTTTAGACATCCTCCAAATGTTTCTTCCAAAGTTGGTGTAGAATTCATCCCTACGGGGCTCTACATCGATGGACTGTCATCATTCCTCAATTTTGACCAAAACTAAACATATCAACCGTGACCGAAGTGCTATCTTTCTCTTGTGGACATTCTATGTGCAGACCTCTCTATGTTTCTTTGTATATGTGTCTCCATAGCCCAATACATCATACCTTGTTTCCATCGCCAACCTCCGAAACTCATCCTGTGACAATATGTCTTGTCTTGTTATACATTTGTGAGATACCCCTCTCTAGAATTGGGGAATCCAACTCTCTTTCCTAAAGGGGTTCTGCTGTTACCTAGGGTTCCACCTTCCTACAACCTTGGGTGCAATTTTGGGTGCTAACAAACTGGCGCCATTGCTGAGGACAAAATTGAAGATCACCCCTGGGAAGAACAGTAAAGATTCAAAGGGTAAAGGGTTTCTGTGGTAAAACAAGAACTCTTGGATGTGAAAAAGGTTGCATCATTTCCCCTAGTGACTCCACATTAAATTCTCTAGAATATGAATCCACTAGGGAGATCGACGACCAAATGGACCAACACGAAGAGGAGGCTTCAAATCCTCCCGAAACTATGGATGATAATGCCATTTATCAGACTGTCGATGGTGAACAACAATCAGATATCCCGAACACAATGTGTCTTTCACCCTGTGATTTCCAAAAACCCATGTTTCCAATACTATGACAGGTCCATTAATGCCGTGATACTAAAAGTCAAGTTTCCAAAAGGCATTTGCAGGCTCTGTAGCACGCGTAGATTCACTATAAAGGAATGGGTAGGCTTGAGGAAAAGACAATATACTTAAGATTCAACTTTTTCTAGAACGTCTTGGATTTTCTTGGAAATATTTCTTTCTCTTTTCATAATATTGTTAGAATAATCTATCATGGATTATTCCACCCCAAGAAAAAATATGAGTTCACTCATTTATATCCTTACCCACGAATAGAGAGTATCTCCCCGTCCTGTGCATTTGATTTCAATATCGACCCTATGCCCGAGACCCCTGACATTAAGAGGCATCCTAGTGGACCTCATGATGCCTTTTATGAGAGCATGTTTTTTCCATAAGACCCCATTGCACCCAATACCTAAAATCAGTAAATGTCTCTTTGCTTGCCTCGAATCCTCTATGATTTCCCTACAAAACACTATAAATACCTTCCTGACTTTGATGGAGAATATGAAGACCTTACAGCGAAGAAACATGTAAAATATTTTGAATATTTTCTCAACCTTTTTGAGATAGAACATGAGGATGTCCGTATGAGGGCATTTTCCCATAATTTGCAAGGCAATGTCAAATAATGGTTTAAACATTTGCAGCCAGAATCCATCACTATGTGGGAGGAGTTCTCTCATACATTTTTAGATTTTTTGGGGGAAAAGAAGATAATTGGACTAAATACTCTTAGAGTTTTATTCTATGAGGAAACAGGAAGGTGAGACTACATCAAGTTTCAATAAGAGGTTTGCGAGTTTCTATTAAATCATGTCCAAGGAGATTCAACCACTAAAAGGTGTTGTGAAGCTGCATTATGCATCTGGTTTTCATCTTGATTTTTCTTTATTTTTGTTAGAAAGAAAATTGGTCTCATTACAAAGAATGTTCACTGATTTATTGGAGGTCAAAGAAAATTTTAGATTGTTAGGAAGACTCCTAGACCATGACAACAATAATGAAAGCGACAAAGAGTTCAACCTAGCAGATTTCCTCGAGATGAAAGGGGAATTTCCTTGGAAACTTGCACTTTTCTCTAGTATAGAGAAAGAATAGCGGCATGAGGGTGGAAAGGTGGGCCATTTTATTAGTTCGTTTCCTTGAGATTATGACCAACCTATTGCAAGTTGTATCCATGGTGGCCTAGAAAGATATTTTGGCACACCTATATATGACAAATATGAATATGACTAAGGAGATGAAATGCCTAAAGAATCAGTTGAATATCCTAGAAATACAGGACCTAACAGGGTAAGAGATGGGGTTTCTAAATTCAATGATTCTCCATATGTTTCGAACCTAAATACATCGTGTCAAGGTGAAGTGTTTTGCTTACTCGACCCTATTGAGGGTGATGACTATATCCTTGTTGAAGCATATCCGAAACATGAATTACTAGCTCCTGAATATTGGAGCCAGAACCTTGGTGCACCATTGGAGAACTGCCTAGAGTACTATGTGTATTGTTCCTTTGGAAACCAACCTAATTATGGGATGGAGGGGTTACTTTTTGAACGACTTTCCCAAGATGGGTAGACGACGTATTTATTTGGATTCTACACTATTCCTTACGATCATGTCCCTGATCATATGGAGATATTTCTCGACCAAGAGGATCACCACGGGGTAGATGAATATCCTAGAAGAGGTACCTCTTCGTACGTCCGAGATCCAGAAAGAAAATTTCCCAGTTCTATTGAGGAACACAATGTTGCCTTCTTTACTACACTTGTAAGGAATCAAGTTTTTAGTACCAGAGCTCCATGTAGAAAATTTGATGCCGCATTTATAAAATATCCATAGGTCACCTTCGAAATTCTTTTGGAATGCTGCCTCTGCATGATGTTGGAAGAGTGGCAGCTGGAATATTTTTGTCATGTTAGGTGAATGGCTAAAGAATTCACTAGCCATCAAATTTTCTATGATCCAGTAGAAGAGTACATGGAGGGTCTAGGAAATGGTAATGAATGGATAGGTATTTATTGTATAGATCAAATTCTTTATTATAATTATGTGTCTCTAGGTATTTGGATCTTTTCCTTGGTCCAACATGAAGAGAAATGGGATTTATGGGACCATTTTCTTAGATGGCTTCATTGGAAGTTAGAAATCACTTGACTCGATGATGAGGTCTAGTAGATAGAGTAGGCAGATAGAGATGAATAATATTGACATAACAAGCATTTCCCTTTAATAAAATTTCTATCAACTCATTTTTTCAATTGGTACCATCGCTAGTTTAATTTTGGTTTTTTGGAGCATTTTCGAAAGTTTGCAGCAAAAATAAGGAGCCTCCCAATGGATTTTGGCATTTGGTCTACATTGTTATTTGCTACCTCATAGGAAGGATAGCATCACTAGCTACAGCCACTTGTTAGCACTATTTTTTTCTCCACGTGAGAAGAAAAGGAAGGTAAAATAGAGCGAATTGCATCCTGAAAATGCATGAAAAATACTATCTATGGATTGGCCAAAACTATGCTACAAGGGACAATGATTCTACGGCAGCTATCTGGATGCAAGCTAGATCGAAAAAATATAATTGGTTTCACAAATACTACAAGCGCGACCCAAATCACCTTTGTGCTTTCATGGAATAATGCTAAAAAGACCACAACTTTCAATGGCCAGGATCGACAAAGGATATATCAATGGATGGGATTGATTCTACCATATCAAATTTCCCATGGAGATCTCCACTCCCAGATCCACAAAATGGGTTAAATAGAAGTAAATTTTAATGGTGTAGATCGAGTCGAGGAAATATCTATAGTAGGCGGTTTCTACGCTGATTGAACAAGCACAGAATGAACCCCCTCAGGGACTCACAAAATTTGGCCTCCATTTACACATGGACGATGAAGATCGAAGGCATTCAGATCGAAAGGCTAGAAATGTTTCCACCCGATGAAAGTTTCTAGAGGGTAAATACATGACGGAAGGATGTTTTTGTGTACGATCGACTCATTTCTAAAAGATCTTGTCATCAGGATATGGTGAGACAAGTGCACGAGAGGTCGAAGTGGCATGTGAGCAAACACCATGATGCCATCAAAGCATGTCTATGAGTAAGAATCAGCTCCACAGCAGATGACATCCCTCCTGAAACCAAAAAATTTGCTTCTTTGAATGTGTGAAAACCATGAAGATATCCTAATGATTAAAATACATCAGGCGTGTATGGCTTCCACATGAAGCAGGAAAACGTAGCAGACGAGAATGTTTTCTGATGCCATCATCAGAAAGGGAAAATAAGTAAGGGGTATCAATTCCATGTGTCATGAGCTAAATGGGAGATGATGTGAACGAGTGCTAGAGATATTTTCTGTAGCCAATGGTATACTATCGTAGCAGAAAGGACAGCATGACCAGATTCTCAGTAGGAAGACTGAACCCCAAACCCATGCATCCACACATGTGTCATTATGCTACTCAATGATGAAGTGTGTGAAAGTAATTATAGGGCCGTTGTCGGATCCATCCTTCCAGCTCTTTATAAGAACCATTTTTCAGATCCATCGAGAGACAAACACTGAGTGAATGTGAAAGAGAAACTAAGGTGGTTGAATGTTAGTCTACTGATGGTTTTGAGAGTTCTAGAGAAGGTCTATGATGGATGTCTAGTCTGAGAAGCTTGTCTATCAGGGTTGCTATTGGTTGGCGAACATAGCTCCATATTCCTGCATTTCACTGGTTTTTGTACCGAAGAGGCTCTGGCCATCAGGGTAGGGATGTTCATTGTATTAGAAAAGCCTTCTGGCACCAGTAAGGTCATGGAAAGGATGTTAATCACATTAGATGGACCTCCTGATTTTGGTGAGAGAATTATTGTATTAATAGAAGGCCACACCCCTGTGGAGGGAGTGACTGGAATTTCTTGTCCAATGGGATGCCCTCCAAAACCTCTGGACAAAATTGTGTTCTCCATGATCCTAGCACATGGTGACCATTGCTAGTGGAAACTCATTGGAGAGAATGATCATACGGGAGGAGGAGAGGTCCAAACTCTTCATCACCTCCTTTATGATTTCCACATGCCAACTTTATCTGGGGTGTTGATGAAGTTGGGAGTGTGCCGCATTGTACAACCTACAGAAGAATCCTCCCCCTAGGAGGAGGGAAGCACAAGAATGATAGGCCTCCTTAAGGACCTGTCACTATGAGAAGCAGTGAATCCCTTCTTAAAGTCCCCTTGAATAATAGTGTTACCCAGAGAGGGGGGAGGAACCAGGAAGGCTGAACATAAAAGGAACACAAATATTCTTGCTAGCTATAAGCCCATACATAAAGGTGCCTTTGAGAAAAAAAAGAACACAAATAGCCTTGAAAGAAAAAGGACACGTTGCAGACCCAACAGAAACATAATTTGTTCAAGCCAAGTTAGCGACGAGCCACTAGGGGATGTCCTCAGTTGTCGTTTTCAATACCAGTGAGCCCAAGGCTAGGGACGTTGGGCTGCTGTTAAGACCAACATGCATGTTTTCTCCATAAATTTTTGTTTTATATATGTAAGTCATGACTGATATGCCATGTTCTATTCTACTAAATTATTTATCACAGTTGTAACTGACTTCTTGCCCTGTTTCGAGGTTAGTCTTGGGGGCCTGAAACACTATAAAGATACTCCCTGCTGATGAGAGAAAGGGTTGGTTTTGTTCAGAAATTGAGATTTTTGGTTCTTATGTAATTTGACCCATCTTTAATATAAGAAACAAAGCCAGATGTCGACCTTTGGATGTGAGAATTCCTGTGTATTTCAATAGTTTCATTCTGTACTCTCCTTTCCTTGTATGCATGTACTTCCTATTATTTCTTTGCATTATGTTTTCTTCATGTTTTTGACGTAGTGTATAACAATTCAAAATTCGTATTCCTATTCTCCAACCATTCTTTTAGACATCCGCCAAATGTTTCTTCCAAATTTGGTGTAGAATTCATCCCTGCGGTGCTCTACATCGATGGACTATCATCATTCCTCAATTTCCAGCAGACCCAAACATATCCACCGTGACTGAAGTGCTATATTTCTCTTGTGGAAATTCCCTATGCAAAATCATCTGTGTTTCTTGGTATTTGTGACTCTATAGCCTAGTACATCATACCTTGTTTCTGCCACGAACATCTAAAACTCATCCTGTGACAATATGTCTGGCCTTTTTACACATTTTTGAAAGATCCCTCTATGGAATAGGAGAATCCAAATCCCTTTCCTAAAGAGTTTCTGTTGTTACCTCGGGGTCCTCCTTCCTGCAACCTTGGGTGCGATTCTAGGTGCTAACACCTGGATATGTTTAAAATAACTCTAGCCTTGTCTGTTTCCTTAATAAATCCTTATATGGCCTTAAGAAAGCTCCTAGAGGTTGGTATGCCAAAATGGACAACTTTCTATTTGACCTTGGTTTTTCTAGATGCTATTCTGAACCCAATGTCTATACTAAGAAGGTAGGAAACCATCTCATCATACGTGTTCTATATGTTGATGATCGTATTCTTAATGGTAGTGACTCTAAGCTTTTAAACCATGTCAAATCCAGTCTTGAGAGAAAATTAGAAATTTCATGCTTAGGACATTTGCATTATTTTCTTGGTCTCCAAGTCTTGCGAACCAAAGAAGAAATATTTCTTTCCCAGTCTAAGTATGCTTGTGACTTTCTTTGCTGCTTTCACATGGAAGATTGTAAACTAGCCCCTTCTCCCTTCCATTCTGGTGTGAAAATTTATACCACTTATACTTCACCTAAAGTAGATGCCACCTTGTATCGTCAAGTTGTTGGTAGTCTCTTATACTTGACTCATTCTTGTCCTGGCCTTTCTTTTGTCATTGGTCATGTTTCCTGCTATATGAAAACACCTCAGCAAATTCACTAGAAAGAAGCAAAAATAATACTTCAGTATATTCGAGGTACAATTCAATTTGGGATTCATTACAGTTCAGGGGGGACTCCTTTATCGGTTGGTTTCACCGATTCAGATTGGGACGGTGATCCTGATGATCGAAATTCTACTATAGGTTATGTTTTTAGTCTCAGATATGGACCTGTCACTTGGTCTTGTAAAGAACAAAAATCTCTTTCTCTTTCTTCAGTAAAAGAATAATATCGAGCCACAATTAATTCCAGTCAGGAAGCCTTATGGATTCGACAAATCCTTTCAGGGTTTGGATTTGAGCATAAGAAACCTACTCCACTTTGGTGTGACAATCAAAGTGCCATCAAGATCACCAAATATCTAGTTCTACATCAATGTAGCAAACACATTGAGCTACATATGCACTTAATCAAAAATCATGTTCATGATCGTGTTCTTGAAGTGCTCTTTTTCCCTACAGATGATCAAGTTACAAGCATCTTCACCAATTCTCTTACAGAAGCAAATTTTTCTAAACTTCAATCTATGTTAGGAGTTCAAGAATTTCTCATTAAGGGGGGATAGGCTCTAATTCCTCCTTCCTTCTCCTAATAGTGTCACTTTTGTAAATCCTTCAGTCATATCCCAAGTTGTTCTTAAGGGGGGATGTTAGGATATTTAGACACTTAGGAGTTAGTTAATATCAACTTGTGATAATATATCTCTTACAGAGAGAAATTCCTATGGCTTGGGGTACCACAATAGACAGCTTGACTCCAGAAATCAATCTTTCTCAATATGCAATAGAAATAAAATGTCTAAAACTAAAGGATCAGACCTCGTACCTTATTCCAGACAGTTGAAGTAGATCCCCCTTGAGATTTCCAATCTTCAGCTTGAATTGNATCCCATGGATAAAATATTCATTCAAATACACATCATTGGACAGGAAAAGATATTTCTATTAATATGAATCAGAGATTACAAGATACAACCTCTGACGGAACATCTGCGAACCGGAGAAACTGAATCCCCCACTTGGACCTCCACCACTTCAATCCTCTATCTCTCGATAGCAAGCTCACAAGCAAAAGGCAAGCTTGGTAAGAACACAAAAGTGCTCCAAGGTACAAAGGGATGTAGATTCAAGCATAAGTTCCGGCAACAATGGACTATAGTTTCGTTGCTCTCAATTCTCTCTCATGCCTTCATTGTACCAAGGGGTTCCTTATATAGCTTTTCAAAGGGGTAATGAAAGGTCGAATCCAAGCAATCTCAAGGCATAGAGAAGGCCAGGAGTCAAATGAGTCGGATCCATGTCAAGGAAAACTCCAAAATGATTTGGATTATTCACACATCCCGATGTACATGGTTTTAGTGGTCAAACCCACGTATGTACGTGCTTATAAGGTTAAAAGTCGCGTATAGCATTTTTCATGTGTTTTTAGGGATGATCAAGGAAACATCAAAGGAGAAAAGGTGGTCCATAGGGTCTAAGGAGTCTGCAGTAGGACAAGGGAAGGCCATACAAAGTGTGATTCACCTAGTGTGGTGAAATCCGCTATAACAATATCCATTAGGTAAAGTGTGTTTGTTTAGTATGCATTAGTATGCATTTGTAAATATCTAATCCAATGGTCACGATATGTTCTAGACATAGAGAGATCCCACAGTTGATATTCTCTTAGATAATACCTACCCTTGATCTATGTCTTAGCACCGGATTGGTCCTTGATATATATTTAAAGAGCATGGATGGTCCTTAGCTAGTTGATCGATTATGAGAAGCTCATTTTGTAACTTTCTTTCTTTTGCATAATAAACTGCTGCAAGTATCTATTTGGTTGGGTCATGGATTTTTTCCCTCTCTAGGGTTTAAAGCACATCCAAACATTGGTGTATTGATCTGTGATCTTTTTCTGTGAGAGGTTTCTCTATGTGTCTCGTCTTTTGGGCATACCATGTGCACCTAAACACCGACTTGCACACTTAATATAGACCAACTTATATTTTATGCACAATAATCATTCTTTATTTCTATATTTTTTAGGTTGACTTAGTGAGGATTCCTCACACAACTACTACATCAACATTACATTTTCAATTCCATGTGATTTTAAGATATATGTTCCTATGTAGAGGGCATAGTATTCATTGTGATTGTTGCTGGTCATTTAGAGTCTCTAGAAATAAGTTAACCATATGTGTCTATCAGGGCCTATGCATATCCCCCCCCTTCCCCCATGCTCTTTCCATCCTTGAATTCACTTCAGAGGCTCCATCAAAGAAGAGTTTACAAAACTTGTGATATTTTAACAAGCCCCAAAAGTCATACTTTTGTAAATCTGGTCTCTAATCTAATTTCTACTAGTTTATAGAAGATAGATTTGGAATAAGGGGGGTTCTCAAATACAAGATCTCTTACCCAATAAATTTCATATCGGACAATAAGATATTCATGTTTAAATACTTGCGTCTCATGAGAAGAAATATATTCAAACAAAAAAAATATGTTTGATGGTTGTATGCCTAGGATGAGCAACCTCTGCATTAAGTATCATCTTGTTTCAATGTAGCCAAATTTTCCAAAAAACTTATTTGGGAAGGTCCATCCATATTATGGTTAGGTTAGGTTTGAGATGCAAGGATCCTAGGTAGTAATTTTTCAAATGCTAGAAAAAATTACACCAAGCATAAGAAAGTGTTTTAATTTTCCCTACTTCATTTGTAGCATCATCACAAATTGATTGAGAATAATCACATTCTAGAAAAAAGATGTTTTGTAGTCTCATCCTCCGTGAGGAATACTGCATAGTGAGAGGGTCCTTGTCTATTTTTTTTGTGATATTCTCCAATGTGATAATTCTATTGTGTGTCGATATCTAGTAGCAGGAATTTATCTTTAGCAACCCATACTTACTCCATATCACTTTTCAATGTTTAGAGGAAGGAGTGGATGGAAAGTCATTTAGAATTTGTAAATACCTCTAACAAATTGAATATAGACCAATGGATGAGATCATTGATAAATTTTGTTTTTTTTTCCAAAAGGGTAGGGGCTAGATAGGTTGTCCTGGGCTCCAGGATGGTGATATTCTCGTGGAGTCCAAGCACCTAGAGCCCCCACATACCCTTTTTACTACGCGTTGATATGTTTACCCTATAACATGGAATAGGCCATGAGAGCCATCCTTAGTGTACAAAACTTGAAATGAACACTATTCCACTTACATGATAAATATTCCTTTATAGAGATTGTATGGTGGACAGAGGACTATTAATGTCACATGATCCCTAGAGACAAAATTCCCTAAGGTAACGTTGATGCAGAAGAATTATCCTTACTTACATGACATATTTGGATGTGTGAGGTTTTGAGTTTAATTAATGTGTCCTCCCACCACGGTAAATGACCATATTTTGCTTGTATTTTTCCCTTTGCCTTGACACATTAATCACATATTACATTATTTTACTCCCTCAAATTCCTCACTAGTCATGTCTTAGACAAATGAAGGTCAATGTCCAAACTATGATGATAATCTTGAAATGTACCATGATGGAATGCCCTCACCGTATGGAAATTTTTGTTGGTAATTGTAACTGGTATGTCAAATCCACTCCATGTATCTATTAGGTCCACATAAAGAAACAACAAGACCAATGTAAGAACATCTCTCCATGCTTGAAACAATGCATATCTCCATCATAGCATTCTTTTAAACTATTTTTTAGCCTCTTTGATTTTCCCATTTTAAATGCAATCCAAAATCACAACATTCCACGAGACAACATTATTCTCAAGCATGTTATTAAACATTGTTGAGATTTTTCCATCCTACCATTATGGGAATATTTCATAAGAATTATAGTCCACAAATTTGTGTCTCATTGATACATTATATGAGTCACGTGATGAGCATATTGTAATCAACCCTCCACACCAATTGTTCCAAGTGAAGATGGAATTCTTTGGAAATAAATCAACAAATGATCAATTCTCTAACAAATCCCAAAGAATCTATCTTGTCACATCCAACCTTTACACTCATCCTTTCTTTTCAAATAGGGATTTTGTTGTGCTTAGGATGTATTCTCTAATGATTCAATATTCCTAATTGGGGAGGACCTTAATCCTACTTAATTTTTCCAAACATTAATCTAGAATTTGCCAGGGATCAATGAACCCATATACATTAGTTATATTTCCCTTTACCCTTGAGTCTAAAGTATAAATCTCTAGTCATCTATAAATAGGTGGTAAGTTGGTTTTCTTGATCCATTTTTATGGGATCCTACATTACGACCATAACTCTTGAAAATACTCTCAATCCTCTATCCAAGCAATCACATCCTCACGACCATATCATTTTGGTGAGTTTATACATGTTATACATTTTTCATTTTGTTTATAGTATAAACACTAAGTCTAGTTTTTCTACTCTTATTTTTTTTTCAAAATGATTTTTTTCTAAGGTGCATTGCTTCCCCTTATGTTCCACAAGATAATTTTCATTTAGAAGGCCTGGGTGTTTGAAGAAATGTCTCCTTAAGTGAGGTTGTTTGTCTTGGGTTAATTAATTTCTCCCTTTTATCCTTCAAGTTATCATTGACAAGTTTCTCGCCTCATCCCAACTTAGATTTTTTCACCTTTGTGTGATTTGTGTCTATTCATGATCATTTCTTATGGGAAATTGACAATCCTTCAACATTTATATCCTCCAATTTCCATTTATCATGTGCTAGTATTGTATCCTTCATTATTAATTTCTCTTTAGTTTCATTATGATCTTGATTGTATTCTTTATTTATTCCTTGATATTTATATCCCTCCTTCTCCATCTTCGCATGGTTATTCACCTAATGAGTGAGTTTAATGAAGCAAGGGACCTTGGTTTGGGTTTCTTAGTGGCACCACCTTCCCTTTCCTCTAAACTACTTCTCAACCATCATAGGTAATATTTACATTGTCCTTCACTTGCACATTTTTAACATTAAGGGGGTTGTCCCATATTTAATGTCAATCCTAATTCCATTTTATGTTAGTGAAAAGGGATATTCTCATAGTCTATATTTTGAACCCATCCATTGTCCATATACTCTATATTTTGGATCATGACTTGAGAAATTTGTCTCCTTCAAAGGTACAATTTTGAACTTTAAGAAAACCTCATCCTAAATGTCACTCTACTACTTCTTGTTGATGGTGGTCATCCCCTTCATCTCAATGGTTTCTTTCCTCCTTGTCCTTCGCTCCCAAGGTATTGAGGATTCGAAAGGATTTGATTGAGAGCTATTCTTTAATTCTAGACATATGCACCATACTAATTGGAAATTCCATCCCTCATTGAAGGATAAATTTGGATTGAACCTAAGTCTATCTATAATTCTAGATCACCCCATTGAGTTTTCCCTTGATCCTTCTATCCACATATAATAAGTAAACATTCTTTCCTCCATACCTACCTAGGTCATATTTTTAGATCAAGAGACTATAAGATAATATTTGGAGTGTATTATGTTTGACATATTAGAGGAGGACCAATTATATTAGATGACTAAGTAGGCTCATATCCTTGTCGCTTTGCAGAAATGCACATTCAATTCCTTTGAATATAGATGTCATTATTGATTCTCATAGAGGGTCTTAACAATCATAGTATGGGTTCAAAAATCCTAATACATAGGTTCAAGAGTACTAAATATTAATGTATATGTCGCACAGAGTTTGATTTGGACATTTAATTCCTTGAAAGATAGGTGTCATTATTGATTCTCATAAAGGGCCTTAACAATCATAGTATGGGTCCAAAACTCCTAATACATAGGGTCAAGTTTACTAAGTATCAATGTAGATGTAGCACAGTTTTTGATTTGGGGAATTCCATTGATGGCTCTGTTCTTTGAGCTAGCTAGCTAAGTAAAAATTTGATAAAATTCCTAGTTACAATTGGTAAGTTGTGATTTTACTTTTGGTCAGTAATTTAAAAACTATGTATATATGTTGTACGAACATTTTTATCCCTCAATTATAAATTGTAAACTTTCATGAAGAATATGAAAAATATGTCAAAACTTCATAGTATTGCACTTGCAACAGAAATGCATGCTAGTAAGTGATAACTTTGTAGATTTTCTTTGAAGATAAACATTATAACTAGAAATTTTTAGCTAACTAACCTACAAATTTTGAAGAACATTTAGTTTTCTTAATTATAAATTTTCTATGATTGCATCTCTAGATTTAACAATCAATATATATACATCAAAATCCTAGAATCACCAAATGAGCCCTGAATTGAGAAGTGTTTTGCGATATGATTGAGCTGTCTATTTTATACCTAAAAGGACCACCAAAAAGACAAAACCAAATATATTAAGTACTGATTTCCATTCAGTTTTTTTAGAGAATGCTAATTTTTCTTGAAAAACTTGAACTTTAAACCATTGTCAACCACGCTCCATAATCCACCAATTGAAAATTCCATACTGAAAATAATCCCAAGTATACCAAAACCCCAGTTCAAGTACCAGCCTGAGGTATATTTTTTAGTATTGTTGATACAAACCCACATAAAATAAGGGTACAAAAAAGTCACTGGCAATGTCAACCCTCACAATAGACCTACAAGGATGGAAAGAAAGGGAAGTGTAACCCCAATGAACAAATAAATGAAGCCATCAAACACACGAAATCCAACACAAACCGAAGGAGGGAAACCTAATTTTTTTGTTTGGGAAGCCTTGATTAGCGCATGTAGGATCCACCTAAATATGAAGATGAATGTGCAATAAAACATCTTCTTGATTTGGAACCAAAAAATGTAGAAACCTATGTGTTGATGTCAATTATTTATTCAATGAAAGTATGGTGGGATGTTGTAGCAAAAATGAGACAAATGATGAAAAAACAGGGAATTCAAAAAGTTCCATCTTCTAGTTGGATTCAAGTTGTTAGGATTATTAATCCTCCCTTGTACAAATTTGGTCATATGTCTAAATCAGGAGTCATGTCTAAATCGGGAGTCCATCCAGTCTATTTATAGTCATTAGCACCATTGGTTAAACTTGACCTAATTGGGGCACATGTTTCAGTTACCAAAGTGTGGGGAACACTAATTGAGGCTCACTGCCACTTATTGCACTTGATTGCATAAGTTTAGGAGTCTCCCAGATCAATCCCTACAATTTAGGAAGCAACTGGAAGTGCCGAAACCAACCAAGGTCAGTTAACTTCAGTTGATAACTAGTCAAGCCAAGTTAGGAGTGAGTTACATTCAGTTCTAGCTCTTTACATTCAGTTAAATAATGGTTTAATTAATTGCACACATGTGGGGTGTTTTTCTCACCTACCACAGTCAGTTAACCATTATTTAATACTAAATGTAACAGTTGGTTGTGTTTTAGAACTCCGGTTATGATTTAGACAAGGACAGTTAACTACTGGGTCCTTAACTTCAGTTGATGACTAGTCAAGCCAAGTTAGGAGTCAGTTACATTTAGTTAAATAATGGTTTAATTAATTGCACACATGTGGGGTGTTTTTCTCACCTACCACAGTCAGTTAACCATTATTCAATACTAAATGTAACAGTTGGTTGTGTTTTAGAACTCCAATTGTGATTTAGACAAGTCTTGGTTACCTACAGTGAAGTAGAGTCATCAATTTGAACTTCCTCATGTGGATTCGAATTGCTTGTGGCTATTAAAGCCATTTTACATCATTGTAATTATTATCTGAATTACTTTTTTGATTAATGAAATCATTCACAGCTGCAAGCCTTTTGCACTGTTTCATTCTTCAATTGCTGAGTAAATTGTGAGATCTTCTTTGTGAGTTTTGTTTTTGTCTACAGATCTATATGATCAAATTTACATGGTATCAGAGCCTCGGTGGACAAGACTCCTCTCCTCCTCAGATCTCCAGCCGGATCATTTTGTTTGTTTCATTGTGTGACAGGTTATCAGCTTTTCTTGCAGCATTCGCTACAAGCATCCTCTACCTCTCATTGCATTCGCTACAGCAGCTCAGTTCTTCTTATTACTTCGAAATGGCTCACCAAATAGAGCCTCTCACTCCCTTCAACTATCACCAGTGGAAGGATGACATGAAATGTAATGCCCCATATTAAGGTTAATTAAAGTTTATTAGTAAATATTTTTATTAAACTAAACTTATACCATATTAATGTTAATTTAAGGTTTATTAGTAAATACTTTTATTAAATTAAAAGTTATACTAATTATTTTACAGTCTTTACCAATTGCATAAAGAATTAAATAAATAATATTCAATAAGGTGTGACATTTGGTTAGGTTTTGCAAACACATACACTTGAATATTTATTAATACATTACACCTGTCAGACCTATCAGAACGACACTACCCATGATAAAATAAAATAATAATGAAAGAGGCGATGGAAGGAGGTATAAGGAGGGGGATTTTGGGGATTTCAGGGGAGGCCGGGAGAGGTTGGATTTATTTTTGGGAAATTGGACTCTGCATGAGCAAAACGAAGCAGAAAAATACTTGAGGAGGGGGACAACTCAAGGATGAGAGTATCTGTAAATGACTGAGACGGAGAAGAAAAGAATGGAGAGGAAGCTTCTCTCGATATTATTGGTCTGTGGGCTCGAGGGCTAGGAAACCTATGGGTTTCCTAGGGCCAGCACATGATGAGAGCTGGTCGGTAGGGTGGCACATCATTTTGTTAATCAAGGTTCGGACGGAAAGCTGGAAGAAGAAGGAGCCTACAGGTTTTACGGCAAACTGTTGGATCTACCACAGTCTCTATTTCCAGGTATTTAAATTTCAGGTATGTAGATATTAAACTCATGCATGCTATTATGGTCTAATTTATGAAAATTCATAAAGTTATCAACATGTACAGTTCGAAATTTTTGCTTGAATATGCTTACAGTTCATACTTGTACTTACATATGTCTATAAAATTTATAGAACAGACTTGGATATAAATCTATAATGCAATCTAAAATGTTTTGATAGAGAACATTACAAAGAATTGGGCACAATGCTCTAACCGTTAGGTGGAGCACTACAGAATGGTATCAGAGCCATGGTTCCAAATCTGGAACCAGAGGGCTCACAATTGTTATATTGAGAAATTAAAATAAATAAATAAATAAATAAAATTCCCCATAATATTTACTTATTCCCACAAATAGACTCAGCATAATACCAGAACATTCAATAGAATCGCTAAGTTCACCCCACTTGCATGCAATCACTGAGCTTGAATGTTTGAATGCCAACTTGCTTATAGGTAAAATGCCAATTTGCAATCCTAGGTTGTCAAATTCATAAAATGTCGAGAACAAATCCTTAATGCAGAAGCCTATGAGAGACCCTGAAATGTTAGACCTCGCCTCCAAAATTTGATTTGTGCCTCTTGAACAGAGCCTTGCAACATTTTGAATCTGCGTTGGGGCCGAAATGTGAGGCAGGCGATAGCAACTAGGAGCGTTAAAGACAAACCTATAAAAAAATACATCAAAGGAAAAATATTAACAAACAAACAGCCTTGCAATTATCCATTGCATGCAATGCATCTTGCAGATTCCACATTAATAACATTTTATCATGACCCTTCAACTGGTGCCCAGGTAGTGTTCAGTTCTTAGAGTTTTGTTCTCTACGATTTTATGAAAGAATGGTAAATTTGGGAGTTAGAAGGCTTGCCAACGTAGTATGCTTACCAACGAGGAGGCTTGCCAATGATGCATGCGAGCTTGCAGACCAACGTCTATAGTCTATAGGCTAGGAATTCCAGCGTCTAGTTTCAAGCCAGTTAGAGAAAACCCATTAGATATTCTAGATGGTAGAAGATAGAAGTTTAGGGTTGGACCTCCCAGTAGCGACCCCCAGTTCTCCACCCATGGAGCGGATCGATGTCAGAAACAGAACGCTAGCTCGACACACACAAAACTCCACCCGCGCCCACCACAAGCACAGACAACACTCACGATTTTATGAAAGAATGTTAAGAATTTACCGTCTCACTGGTAATCGGCCAATGAGAATAACATAACATTTTGTTTTCTTAACCAAAACAAATGAATTTTAAAATTATCTCAATACACCAGAATGAAAATTGTTGGACATTTAATGGACCTTTTACAAGGGAATGGAGCAAGTTCTACAAAATATACCAAAGAATGTGTAGATATGATAAATCCTCTCTTTATAATTTTCGGCAGTCAAAACCCAAAAAAAAAATGAAGCTTGAAACTCTCCAAAAGAAACCTGACTTTCATATTCAGGAGTATAAAACGCTCAATTGAACCAGTCTTACTAGCCGTACAAGCATCACCAGTATATTAGTTGAACAGACAGTTAAAAAAAATAAAATCGAACGAGCTTAATTAGTTGAAGAAGCTGCATTCGTCCCTGCGTTCCCCTAAGCGCCATTTTAACCAACATATGAAGAAGTGGTTGAACCGGTTTCCTGTTCAACGACAGCCTTAAGTTTCCTGGCCTAAACACAATGCTTTTCCATGGTGCCTTTGACGTGCTCAGGCTGAGCACGATGTACTTCACCACTTCCTACTGGTCCGTGTCCAAGTTTTCCTGCAAATTGCTTAGACGAACTGTAAAAAAATCTTATGAAAACGAGGGATCCCAAAGAGATCTGCGCTCTGTGCGCCTTGGAAAAAATAAATGGGGAAGAGAAAAAATTAAGCATACCCTATAAACCCATTTAATAATTGAAAAACAAATAATAATAATAAACAAAATGATGTGTTCATAAAACGAACATTCCAGGTTCGTTCTGGAGGTGACAGTCCATCCGAATTTGCTCCATTTGGGCAGCATGCATGCCGTCGATAATTTTAGCTTCCATCTGGGAAGCATACAAGTACAAGCATGCAAATGGGCGCATGGATGGATTATGGAAGCGCGTGGATGGATTGTGGAAGCGCTTATCCTCTTGCGATGATTTGACCATGATAAAAAAAAGGCTTTCCAGGTGGCGTTAGAAATAGGCGGTGGTGGAAGGACCAGTCAAGTCAAATAGTGTTATTTGTGCATAAATTAAATTTTTATTAAATATATATATATATATAATTTGTTCATTCATGTTACTCCTTAGTAACGTTAGCCTAGTTTTATATCTTTTACATGGAAGCTCTTCCACTTACTTTCAGCGTGGTCGCATAAGGCTGCCTGATTAAAGGAGGTTTTTCTTCTAGAAATATGCTGCTCTATCAACTCCAAAAAAATAAAAGAATAAAGATAAAATAAAATAAATAAATAAATAAAATAAGTGAGAAGCTTCTTGAAAATGGGAAAAAAAAATAGAACTCAGAGCTCCATTCTAATCCCCGATCAGATTAAACAAAAAAAAATGACTTTGTTGGGTTAGCATGGAGAGCCGGTGCTGCTCTATAACGTACAGCCCATTACCATCATCCATGGTCATTGAAACAAGCATGCCCGCTTGCGCGTTAAAGCCTAATTAACTATAGGCTACAGCTAATTAACTAGCTAATCAAAGAATAGTAGGTATTATTATAACCACTAGCGTGCCTGGATAATTGTCAATAATTAATTAGGATATTGGAAGAAAACAAAAGGGAGATGAACTTTAAGCAGAACACAGAGAGCCACTTCAGGACTGAGCAGGCATAGCAGCCACTCTACCGTTCGCCACTATAATTATAAAAGGGGCATTGGGCACTATTCTATCCAACTCGCATCGTAATTTGAATTACCCACATTATCCCTCAAAATCAAGTACCATACGTAATGCCAATAGAAGACGTTGAAGGAAGAGACATATAATCCTGCACTATGCATCTACGTGGGTGTTTTGAAGGTACTGCGCTCATGGGAAAGGCAGCACACTGATGAATTGATGGCACGTCCCTAGATAGATCGTCTATCACCGAGAGACAGAGAGGCATATAGGTAAAGAAAGGCAGCTCAGCTCCGCCCACACTGATCCGTGATGCAAAAGGCTTGGAATTTCGAAGTAAAGTATTCTCAAAGTAGGAATAACTTCTGAGTTTGGAAAAATTAGGTAAGATACTTCCCTTAAAAGTTTACTGTGATTAAACCTTCCTAGGTCGATTAATTAAGAAGTAGAGACGAACTCAACGTATGTAGGACTTTTGTTGAGTTTCATTATATTTCGGAATAATGCTACAATTAATCCCTGTTTTCACCGACCCCTTTCCCTTCTTTGGATGCTCAACAAATTATGCGTTGATGTGGAGGAACGAATTTTGTCTGCCAGTGTTCTGTTTTGATAGCAATACTGTAACTTAATGCTTTAACATGACTACAGTAATGTATGCTGCAACCCAAAACCCTATATCTTAATGCGTGCAGCAACCCTAAACCTGAACTTTTAAATCCCTGGATAGTGCATGAATTGAACTGTAGATTCCTTCGAGCACAAATTGCCTGTTGGTAAATAAACTGCAAATAAAATTGAAGAAAATCCTGTCGCATGACATGATATAATGTGTAGGGAAGACATGGTATAAATTCCCATTATTCGTGTTTAAACTCCTTTTAGTCGCGCCTCGACCTATAACAAAATTTCGACTGAAGAACAAGTAGCAATATTATAATTTTAAGAATCAACCTAGAAAATATGCGAAATCTGCCCTGGGAAAAAGCTTTAGATTGAAGAAGGAACATCGAGAGGTCCATAAAAAGATAAAGTCTGTCTTAAAAGTAAAAGCAGAAAAATACACTGTAAAAGAAGAAGAATACCAACTAGACTTCCCAGCCTCATACAATGAGATCAAAGAGGGTTAAAGGAAGTTAGATGGGTCAAAGGCCCCTGAGTGGAGGAACGTAGAAATAAAACAGTGGAATTCCACATCTCAAATGATGGGAGACCAAAGATGGCAAAGATAGGAGATTATTGGTCGGAGAAGCATACAAGAGAAATTATCGACTTATTATTAAAAGAGTATCAAGATGTTTTTAAAAGATATTATAAGGACCTCTTCTACAGATAAGTATTTTAATTTGATTAGAACGTGTTTTCAAGTGCTCCTATTGGAAAAAGCTAAATATTTCTGAGATAAATTAATTTCTCAGCGCACAATGAAAGAGTGCTTTTCACCACTGTTTCTTGGGGGGGCGAGGGAGCTAAGAGTATTTTAAAATAGAGCCCTGGAACCTGCCCGTAATGAATCCAGCCAGTTTTAAGAGATATAGTACAAAGTTGAAAATAAAAGCCTCACTCGTGGGGTACGTTGTCCTCCTACCCGTAGGCCTACTCCAGCATGTTAAAAATATATCCAAGGCAGTATCAAACCGGTAGTTTTATAAAACTATCTATATCTGAAGGTCTAAGGGATTTTGATAAAGCATTTTAATACGAGCTTTATATTTCAATATCCCAAGTGATTCAATTGGCTCTCCACTTTTCCCAAGCAGGGGTAATTTAAACGAACTAAAGAGTGCTCCCAGAGTGCCTTCTTCTTGATGCTCTTTCTTCACGATTTATTGCTTTATATACTTCTATTAAAATTGTTAAAACCAGCCGGGGTTTACAATGGTGGATATGATATGATATGAGGAGGTTCACCCAATTAAATGATTTAACTGATTTGGTTTAATATCAATGCCAATATCCAGCAGTCGTATAAAATTCAAATAGCACCGAGGCCCTTAACATATGCTTTCAGTTATTACCCACCTGTTGGCCTTCTGGAAACAATTATAAAGAACCTCATACGCTGATTGGATCTATAATATTATTGAATAGGGATCACTTTTTTTTTGAGCTTTTCTGAGGACCTGACCATACCTGACGTGGCTTCTTCGTAGCATACCTGAGCTTATGGACAATAATACCTGTCAAGCTGACCAGACGAACCATTCTTTATCTAAGACCATAAGCAGCTAGTGTAACCTTCCCGTTAGCCTCAAGGGTTCTGTAGTTTCAATATGTATTAAAAAAAAAACGATATGAACGGGTTCAGACCGGCCCTGGGGCGCCAAGCTTTATTCGTTGGGCGGGTTCTGTCTGTCTTCGTTGGGTTATTCTTGTTTCTCCAGTGTGGGAAGCATATGATATATCTGCTGGGTTCTTGAACTCTGAAATTGATTTAGTGAAATAGCTTATTTCCAGCATTATTATTATTTTCAGCATTATTATACCCAAATAGCTATTAAAAATAATCTGCTGCCTAGGGAAGGGTAGGTTTACGTAGAAATAATTTTACTACTTTCGAATCACTAGGGTTGTCGGCCAATTGCTCACTCACGGTGTTTGGCCTGTGTGATTTGTCCACTTTTAACTATATATTTACTTAGATTCAGAGATTTATTCAATTTTCAGTTCTCTGTGATTTCATGTTAAATTTTACTAGTAGAATCAGAGATTTAATTTATTTTCGGTACAGAAAAGTCTGCTGCTATATTAAAAGGGTTTGTCAATCCGGAAAACTTCAATTTATTTGTTCTTTCAGTATTGTGAGATTTAATATAGAATACATTTAATATAGAATACAGTGAAGTATTTCTAATATTTCTGAGATGAAGCTTTACAGTTTTGATATTTAAAAGTTGTATTTTACAATATATTTAAAATTTTTATTTTATTCTAGAAACTTTTGTAATAAGATTATTTACTTTATTTTCAAAAGAACAAATTAATGGAATATGCGCACGCCAAAGTGTAAAGTAATCACATAATCACAACAAACATGTGACATCATCGACTCCTTGAGCATTATTGTCTTCATGCTTTGGTTGCCGTAGTCGTTAGGTTAGTTTTCAAAAATTTGTAAAAGGTTTAAAAGGGTAGAGGGAAGATGTGCCCAACATTGATAAACATTTCGGGATAGGGATCCCATTAATTGTATAACTACAAGGAATTGTTCCAAAATTTTTGGTCAAGTTCCTTTAAAATGAAACGACGAAATGTGAGTGTAGGAGAAGACCAATCACCTTGAGTCGTCCACACTTCTTTGGTTAGTATCATAATACACCGACTCCATGTAGGTTGGTTGGACTCTTCCTTATGGGTTTATGTTAAAACCCCACTCGCCCCAGCCCTAAGATTGCACACCCCTATCGTTAAGTGTGTTGGCCAAAATGTCAATAAAGGGAGTCTTATATCTTATACATTTCAAAATGTTGTGAATGGAGTATAATGAACTTTTCATCTCTACTTGTAATTTTGTAAACCATATTTATTCTTGGATATATATATATATATATTAGCTTAATAAATTGAAAACAATATTAATTTGATGATGTTGAAGATATTAGGAAGGACATAACATGTGTTTGTACTTTTATCTTTATAGTGTTTGTGGTGTGAAGATTCTCCCATTTTGTTATATTTGTGGTATTATTATAAAAGGATTGAATCTCTAACTTCCCCCATTGTTACTTCATGTAGTAAATATGCCATGTATAGGTCCACTAAGTCTTCTAAGCATGAAAAATCTTACATTTTTGAGGA
>LPNX010409430.1:421454-515142 GCA_001517045.1 Pseudotsuga menziesii | reverse complement strand
ATAGGAATTAGTATAGAAGGAGATGAACGTATAAATGGAATTCAGATATTGTCATAGAAAACGATATGACAAGCATGCAAACTAACAATTAAACTTCATATTATAGCAGTGTATCGTGTTATTAAAATTACCAAGAAATAAGTAGTGCAATTGTAAGTATTCTATGTATAATGTGCCACTCATGGTGTAAGAAGAAAATTTATTGATAAATGAGAGTTGATTAATAAACATAGTGGACTTCATGTTATTAAGACACTAGACCACTCTCAATATGGATCCCAAAAAGTCGTAAGCCGTATAAATTTATGAGATCATAAGTCGTATAAATTAGAGAGAGAGAGTCAACAACTAATTCAATTCCTAAACAAGCCCTATATAAAAAGAATAATAATTTAATAATAATAAAATGAAGAATCAAAATAAATGACATTTGGGCGATAACATATTCTTATTAATCATAACAAGAACAAGACTATAGAACACTGTATAAATTATTGTTGATAAGAATCTAGTAGGGTATAATAAACCTTGATGCATGTTACAATTGATATCCGAGAGGAGCACATAGCAGTTACTAGTACCATGATATAAAATACGGTATAAAACACATCAAATGTAATAAAATAAGTAAAACTTGAATAACATCTTCATATGTATGAAGGTAAAGGTCCAAGTGGGACCCTGTCACCAATGACTTCTAATTGCAAGCCACATATATTTGCATAATAATACGTTCTTGTATTCATGCATAACACACATATATTTGCATCCCATATCTGACTAGACATATCAACATGTTGCATTTTATTTTCTTAGTAAATATTGGGCCCGGTTTGACTGAGTAAACCATATTTATGATAGATGTTGCTACTATGTCTAAGATGTTACTATTGATACATTGATTGTGATGTTATGATTATGTTTATGAGGTCACTATGTTATAGTTATCATGATAGTCCTTTGTTCATAAAGACAGTGTATGTTTAATTGTCATCATTAATAAATGTAATATATATGATGTGGTACATGGATATCGACCCATGATGTGATCAATTTAATGAAGTTCGACAATGAAAGAAAATATTGTTGATAATATGCACCAACTGATGATTGAATGGAGATATTATTATGAATGTATGTTTTCAAGGTACTAATCTGCAGGACACACGGACTATGTAATGAATGGATACTTTATATGAAGTGTGGTATAGTACCTATTTCTGCAGAAGAGCCTTGATTACCAAAATTGATGATATGATGACACAGACCAATAATCTCGATAGCAGCAAAGTATGTTTTTGATAGGGTATATAGACCCCTAGGATGTTGAGAGGGATGGATGTGTTCCACCCTATGTTTTTATGATACCCGAGGTCGTGGGAGGGCAGTGCTGAGACACGCTCCCCATGTTGTTGTGATGACGACGGTCGGGTACCCGAGGTCATGGGAGGGCCGTGCTGAGACACGCTCCCCATGTTGTTGTGATGACAATGGTTGGATGCCTGCTAGGAGAGGCTAGGTCCGCTAGACAGCCGACGCTACCGCTCTCAGGTTCTATGTGGAAAGGTCAGTACAGCTAACATCCACTTTGTACTAGCAGAGGAAGGATAGGGAGGATGCGGACGTAGGTTAGGATGGGTGGACATCTTAGTTATTAGAGTTGAATGTTGGACAAATATGATACTGGAAGTAGTGATGGTAGGTACCAATCTTAATTGACTAAATAATAAAAACATAATTGTTAAATAACTCCGAATGTCACAAGAAATCATATTATATCTATGTGTGGGTCATGTTGCGTGAAATATTAATTGTATCAGTTAGAATTTAGAGATTTTTGCTATAGTACATGTGTAGCCTATGCATGTACTGACCATGCATGCACACCTCACACATGCACGCTATTATGAAATATTTAAATAGTTGGATAGGTTAACTAAGTAATTGTGAATTGCTTTAAACCTTAAAATGTACCTTGAATTGTTTTAAACCTATAAAAGTACCTTGTATCACTATTTTGACCATAACTTCGGGACGAAGTTTCCTGAAGGGTGGGTGTATGTAATGCCCCATATTAAGGTTAATTAAATTTTATTAGTAAATACTTTTATTAAACTAAAATTATACCATATTAATGTTAATTTAAGGTTTATTAGTAAATACTTTTATTAAATTAAAAGTTATACTAATTATTTTACAGTCTTTACCAATTGCATAAAGAATTAAATAAATAATATTCAATAAGGTGTGACATTTGGTTAGGTTTTGCAAACACATACACTTGAATATTTATTAATACATTACACCTGTCAGACCTATCAGAACGACACTACCCATGATAAAATAAAATAATAATGAAAGAGGCGATGGAAGGAGGTATAAGGAGGGGGATTTTGGGGATTTTAGGGGAGGCCGGGAGAGGTTGGATTTATTTTGGGGAAATTGGACTCTGCATGAGGAAAACAAAGCGAAAAAATACTTGAGTAGGGGGACAACTCAAGGATGAGAGTATCTGTAAATGACTGAGACGGAGAAGAAAAGAATGGAGAGGAAGATGCTCTCGATATTATTGGTCTGCGGGCTCGGGGGCTAGGAAACCCGTGGGTTTCCTAGGGCCAGCACATGATGAGAGCTGGTCGGTAGTGTGGCACATCATTTTTTTAATCAAGGTTCGGACGGAAAGCTGGAAGAAGAAGGAGCCTACAGGGTTTACGACAAACTGTTGGATCTACCACAGTCGCTATTTCCAGGTATTTAAATTTCAGGTATGTAGATATTAAACTCATGCATGCTATTATGGTCTAATTTATGAAAATTCATAAAGTTATCAACATGTACAGTTCAAAAATTTTACTTGAATATGCTTACAGTTCATACTTGTACTTACATATGTCTATAAAATTTATAGAACAGACTTGGATATAAATCTATAATGCAATCTAAAATGTTTTGATAGAGAACATTACAGAGAATTGGGCACAGTGCTCTAACCGTTAGGTGGAGCACTACATGAAAATATTGCTCCGCACCAAGCATCTCTTCATACTTGTAGAAGAAACAGAAGAAGAGCCAGAATCAGAGAAAGACAAAGTTAAGTACATGAACAGGCTTGATGAAGCTATTGGACTCATGCAACACTCAGTCTCTAATGATCTTCAATTTCACATCCAAGACTTGGACACTCCCAAAGAGGTTTGGGACAAGCTTGCTTCCTTGTTTGATAAGCATGATGAGATGAGGATCCATCAGCTAGAAAATGATCTGATTACTCTCAATCCATCAGATTTCGAATCTCTAAATGAATTCTTCTCAAAGTTTAAGAACCTGATATATCAGTTGAAGCAATGCAAAGTAAACAAGGATGAAACCTAGCTCATCCTTGCTATTATCACCAAGCTCAATTCAGACTACTCAGTCTTTGTATCCACCTTCCAAACCGTAAGGCTCACTACTCCAAATTGGAAGATGCCCACTCTTAATGATTTCATTCAATCTCTTATTTCTGAAAATGATAAATTGATCCAAATGGGGATCATTCGATCTCCCAAAGATCTAGCTCTTATTGCAAGAGGAGATAAGGTAGCGAATGACAGAGGGAAGCAAAGAGATGAGTCTGAACAGTCAAAAGAACCTTCAAGTTCGAAGAGAAGCAAGAAGAATAGCAAAGGCAAGATCCTCTGCCCTTACTGTGGAAGGGGCTTCCATTCAGAAAGCTCCTGTATGAGAAGACAACTTGATGAAATGGCTCTTCTTTTGAAAAGGCACAACATTTCTGTACCTGCTAGCGCAAGGAAGGAAGAATCTGAAGAAGAAGAAGAAGAATACCCAAGGAAGGGACATGCACTGAAAGCTTGCTGCACATCAACACCTGCCTTCCTCATTGATTCTGGAGCTTCCAACCATATGGTTGCATCCATAGAATCATTCTCTTCTTTTCAGTCTTTTGATGGTCCTAGTATTCAGATGGGCAATAATAGTAAAGTACAAACCAAAGGGAAGGGCTCTATCCAACTTGAACATGGAAGGTTCAAAGATGTGTTGTTTGTTCCCTTACTAGCTTCAAATCTGTTATCTATCTATCAGATGACCCATACTGGATCTCCAAAGCGAGTGATCTTTGGTCCTGACTCAGTGGAAATCATAGATATCTCTATTGGGAGCATCATAGCAAAGGGTATTGTGAATCATGCTTCAAGAGCATATGAGTTCTCACATTTCATGCCTCCTTCAGAACCAGTGCACTCTCAGCAGCCACCAGCAAGGGAAGGTAAAAACATTGCATCTACTTCTTTTACAGCTTCTACTAGTATTGCAGATCCATCTATATTAGTTTATGACATTAAGATTCAGGGTGACTTAGATCTAGATTCAGTCCCTACTTCCAAACTGGAAGCTAGGAAGATGACTGGAAACTCACTTGACACTCAGAAAGAAAAGACTCTTGTGCTATGTCATACTGTTTTTCCTCCTTCAGATAGATGCAATAGAATTCCTGTAAGATGCAATATGGCAAGGGCTCAGTCTTCCTACATTTAGAAGAATGGATATGATCATACACCTCTTCATTCAGCAAGAGACAAAGGTTACATTCCTCCTTCTTCTCATCATCCTTTTCGGAGAAGAAGGAGAAGTCTACATGCCAGGCCCCAGAATACCTGTGCACAGCACACCATGCATGCTGCTTCACTACCTCACAGAGATGAAGATTGCAGCAACATATTTTCAAGATTTTCAAACTTGAGACCTGATTCTACCTACTTAGATAGAAGGAGGGATTTTTTCCCATGTGGTTTTTTCCCTAGTTACTTATATTAAGCAGTTACTTTATTTTACTTGATGTAATGGGTGACCTATGGTCTTAGTTACCAGGGCCCACAGTTTGTCCAAGTTAGCATTCAGGGGGGGTGTTAGGATTATTAATCCTCCCTTGTACAAATTTGGTCATATGTCTAAATCAGGAGTCATGTCTAAATCGGGAGTCCATCCAGACTATTTATAGTCATTAGCACCATTGGTTAAACTTGACCAAATTGGGGCACATGTTTCAGTTACCAAAGTGTGGGGAACACTAATTGAGGCTCACTGCCACTTATTGCACTTGATTGCATAAGTTTAGGAGTCTCCTAGATCAATCCCTACAATTTAGGAAGCAACTGGAAATGCTGAAACCAACCAAGGTCAGTTAACTTCAGTTGATGACTAGTCAAGCCAAGTTAGGAGTCAGTTACATTCAGTTCTAGCTCTCTACATTCACTTAAATAATGGTTTAATTAATTGCACACATGTGGGGCATTTTTCTCACCTACCACAGTTAGTTAACCATTATTTAATACTAAATGTAACAGTTGGTTGTGTTTTAGAACTCCGTTTATGATTTAGACAAGGACAGTTAACTACTGGGTCCTTAACTTCAGTTGATGACTAGTCAAGCCAAGTTAGGAGTTAGTTACATTCAGTTAAATAATGGTTTAATTAATTGCACACATGTGGGGCGCTTTTCTCACCTACCACATTCAGTTAACCATTATTTAATACTAAATGAAACAGTTGGTTGTGTTTTAGAACTCCAATTGTGATTTAGACAAGTCTTGGTTACCTACAGTCAAGTAGAGTCATCAATTCGAATTTCCTCATGTGGATTCGAATTGCTTGTGGCTATTAAAGCCATTTTACATCATTGTAATTATTATCTGAATTACTTTTTTGATTAATGAAATCATTCACAACTGCAAGCCTTTTGCACTGTTTCATTCTTCAATTGATGAGTAAATTGTGAGATCTTCTTTGTGAGTTTTGTTTTTGTCTACAGATCTATATGCTCAAATTTACACAAGTAAATAACAAAGTACATTCATTCCTTAGGGGAGATATATCACATTCTCAAACATAGGAGATCTATGTCATGCTTGAGGGTTTGGCTATATAGATTGAGGAGGTAGGGTATATGCCAAATATCAACTCTATATCAAACAATGTTAATGTAGAGTAAAATAAACCAATGGTTTTCCACAAATTCCTTTAAGTTTTTCCACCAAAGCATTTTTCAATGGCACTATTGGTGAGGGTTTCTAAAGGAATGTTTCCAAGGCTCTCTTTGGTGACACTTCTACTGATGATTCTTTAATGACACTCTATAATACTCTTTCTGGTAAGTTTTGGTAGTTGTTAAAAAATGTTTGTTACCATTGATAATTCTAAATTTTTTTTATGATGCTATGTAACCATTTATATAGATTTTTTTATAAAAGATAATGATTTAATACCACTTCTAGACCTCAGAAAAATGGTTCCTAAAAACTACTTTTACACAAAATAATCCTTGTACTATATTAGGTTATATATGGTAGCTCAAGGCCCTACACATTGTTCATGAGACTTGAAATGAATAGCTATAACCTAATTCCCTAGTTTTTGTTTCCATGGACCATGGTTAGGGAATTATCATGCATTTCTATCATGCACTAAATTATAAAAGGGTTATATATATGTTTAATATGAAAATATTCCTTCATAGGGGATATACAGTGTTATCAGGCCTTTCACATGGTGGCATGAACCCTTAAATAAAAAACTAGGGTCTGATCCCTAATGTTTGACCCCAAAATATGGTTTAGATTAGGCCAACTCCCACCCCTAAATATACATTAATCCTTATACTTGTGCTTCTCTATATTTCTCAATTTTTCTGTTATACATTTCCACAATAGTGGAATCATGTCATTAAAGGCCTTTGGTGAAGTTCTTGTTTAGGTTCTTATTTACTTGAGCTTGATTGGGCCTCAACCAAGATTCAAGTGCAAACTCTTCTCCTTCAATGCATAATTCAATTAAAACAAGTAATACCTAATCAACACATTATCCTTGTAGTGTTTGGTGCCCAACCCTTCTAGTTTGAGACTGTGTATGTTTATCCTTGTTTAATTTTTTCATTACATTCAAAATTTCAAGGTCTTTTAATCTCCAAATTGCAAATTCAAATTACCCTTGCAAGATCTTTTAATCTCCAAATTGTATCACATGTTTAATTCCTTGGATTTATGCCATAGCCACCATTAAGATTTGTGTCAGTAGTTTGTCATCAAACTATTTGTCACTATAGTTGGGCAATATACATAGTCATTGTGGTCATTATGGTCACTCTGGTCACTATAGTTACTGTAATCACTATGGTAACACAATGTCATATCTCATGTGCAACTATGCCAATGTTCTTTTGTTAACAACATTAAGGAGTTATTTAATGTGCTTTATCATGGGATTAATGTCCAATATCCAACTTATCTCGAAAGGAAAATGATCTAAAAAACATTATCTTGTACATCCAAACAAGTTCATCAATCACACCAAATAGGATTTGGAATGTGATATTAAGGTTATAAAACTTGTTAGGTGAAATAAAATTATGAAATTATTGAATATACAAATGAAAAATACTTGGTTCATGTGACAAATTATTAAAATACTTAATTTGTAACAAACCAAAATTATGTAAATAATTAGACAAATTCTTCCATGTTTTGGTGTTCACATCTACTAGATCTTTCCAACTAAAAACAAGATATTTCCCACTAAAAAACCTTTCATACATGTACCTTTTGTAAATTATTTTCTAAACCCCATCCTAAACAATTGTTCGTGGGAAGGCAAGTCTTGGTAAATCAATTACACGGGAAATGAATGCATAATTTTTCCAAATACATTACCCCAATAATGAGGGAATACTTTTTCTAAATCCACGCTCACCAGCACTAAATATCCCACCAAGGACTTTCAATTTCAAATCAGAATTCAATGGAGGAGGATACTGAACAACCAAAACTCATTGCTCAGTTATCTCAACTCATTGATTCTCATCTGTGTCGATCAAGAGGTAAGAATTAATGATTCTAAGGATTTACACTCTTTGCACCATTTATTTTGAATATGTTTGCATTTATTTCCATGAGAACAACTGAATGAAATACTAACCCTACACTAAGACATAGACATAGGAATACATGGGGAATAAAGACAAGAAGAAGACCCACAATGGATCCGGGAAAAGGGTTAAGAAGCCACCTCCAATATCAATCCAGCACAGCATATTGAAGTAAAGGAAAATATAACCTCAGACATATGTCATAAACATTTGGATAAGAGAATTCAACTGGAGAAATTGAACACCCAGCTTGTCAATTCATTAGTTTTTCAATGTTAGGGATGTCTGAAGAGCGGTGGAGGGAAGAAGGAAAAGTTTAACCTGGAAAAAACAAGATGGTGCCCAAGGAATTTTCATCAAGAAGCTTTTGGTTTTGTTTGGATTGTGCCAATATGGGTTGCGGAAATGATGAAAAAGAAATGGATACTAATGGGCATGCTTGGAAGCATTGGATGTATACACGTCACCCTTATTCCTGGCAATGCAATGACAAGATCCATTTTTGGTTTTTTCCTTTCCAAACCACTGAGAAATATAGTTCTATAGTGCCACACGGTGAAGGTGAAGATGGCTGTCAGAATTTTTAGATGCATTCCCTTAGTTTGGTGAAGGAGGAACTACTGAGTCAATCACAAGTTGATAATGATATTGGGTTTAGGGATGAGGAATATGTTCTCGGGCTCACTGGGAAATTTGCATCACAATGTTTAGATGAAACAGATGGTATATGCAATAGGAGCAACAACCATATAGTTATAGGTCTTATGAATCAGGGTAATTTTTGTTTCTTCAATTGTATTATGCAGAATTTTATTGCATTGGATGTGCTTCCAGATCATTCCATGAAACCCACACAACTTCCCAAAGGAACAATAACTTCAGCTCTGAGGAAGATTTATGTATAAACAAGTTTACATGGGTCAAGGAAAGGAGATGCAAATTGATTTAAAAAGGGGATGAGGGATTAGAGCCATAATCCCCAAGGAACCTTTCAGAGCTATTTATGCCCATGCTTCTCAATTTAGGGGATACCAGTAGTAGGATAGCCATGAGTTGCTGAGGTGTTTACTGGAAAAATTACACATAGAAGAATTAAGTGTAAGAAATTTAAAAAGACATTATCCACACAAATTATTTAGATGAGAAACCTAGAAATGATGAGGTAGCCGAGGGTGCCATAGATGAAAATTCAAACCATAGGAATGGTGCTTCTAAAATAGCAACATTGGTGAATTCAGTATTTGATGGTCAACTATGTAGCACTATTGGATGATGTAAAGGTGATCATTATTTGGTGGTGTATGATCCATTTCTATGTTTTTCACTTCCTATCCCGACTATAACTAGAGAAAATAAGGTCTCATTTCCTAGACAAAGAGCCCCATCATCTTTAAAAGCACAATTGAAGTATGATGCAAGAAGTAGCGATATAGGTTATGGAGAGGGGAGGCACAGAGAAGACATACTGATTCAATCAGAGGCATAGGTAGATATAACTTCTCAGGAAACCTCTCCAACTAGTGTGCATAATAGAACTACTGAAACATAAGAAAAAGCTACAAATGAGCCCTCTCCATTGGAAGGAAAAGTTTCATATGGACTTAGTTTTAATGAAGATATTGATTTGAATGAATCTATTCCACAAGAAGATACATGATGTAATGGATATGTTTCAAAAAATATATATTGGATGGATGGATTATCTTGGATCCACAACTGGATTTGAGGATATTTTATGTCAAAGACAAGGTCCTTTTGATACATTGGAAAATGTGCAACAAGTTGAGAATCATTATGTAGAAAAATCCATTCCTGAATATGATTTAATTTATCCTGATGACTCTCAAATAAAGTCTCTTGTTCCTATGTTTGGGGATTCAGAGGTATTGTTACTTCCTTACAAAGAAATGGATTTTGTCGCTGGTAACAATCTGAATGTAACTAGCACGTCTCCATATCTGGTTTAGGTGGATAGCAATGATTCCTTAGACAAACAGTTAGATGTCAGTGCCTCATTGGTTATGGACCCTAATCCTTTTGATGGTTTTGGGAAACTGTTTGATGAGGATGGTATATCTTTCTGATCTTTTTTTCAGAAAGAAGGATCATCAGAGGTTGAATCTGAGAAAATTTTGTATGATGAAAATGGTGGAGATTGTTTGTTGGATATGGGTATCTCTGTTCCTACTAAAATAAAGGAAGAATAGATCGATGACATAATTTTTCCAATGTATGTTGATGGTTTCTTGGATGATTTCAGAAGGTCAGAGCTCCTTAGTGGAGAAAATGCGTCGAAATGTGAGAAATGTGCTTCTAAGATTGTCGAAAGTTCTAATAATCTTGAAAAGAGGACAACAAAATAAGAGAGTTGCATGAGAATTAGAAGTATATTGGTTGCAAGATCAGTGTTGAATATTTCAGATGCATTGTCAATGGGTGAGAAACAAGTGTAATCGAAAATTGGAGAGAATCCTAACTTACTTGAGAACATAAGAGATACAGAGTTTGGTGATTGTACTTCGACAAGGTGTTCTAGAACTTTTGCTATAAAAGCAGACGAGTCTCAGATACATGGTCAGAGAGGAACATGCAATGGAGTTTATGAGAAGGTAAGATGTAGTACTCAGTGTAAGAATGAAACTAAATGTCGATAGACTGAGGTTCTATCTAGTTTAAATGATATTTACAATGGTAAACCATCTAACCACGAATACCATCAAATGAGAAGGGGATATGCAAATAAATACATTGTCCCTGTGAGTTTTTCTTATGATATAAAAATAAATGATTCTTTTTTTCAAGGCGCTCCATGCAGTCAAGAAGATGGTTACTCTAAAAAAATGTTTTAGGGATTTGTGGGGATGAATACAGTCCAGAAATTGATGGGATGAGTCTACCTAAAAAGCCTTATTTTACAAGCTCAGTGGTAGAGGGTGATGGGAGTTCATAAATTTTGGGATAATGTGATTTCTAGCCCCAAAAATTTAGGTCAACTGGGAAAGGACACAATAGACTAGACAAAAGAAAATCAAATAAAAAATAACTTGAAGTGAATGTCATAATACAGGAAGCAACTAAGCAATATATTATAAGCAAGGTACCACTTGTTCTAAAAATACATTTAAAGAGATCCAGCCAAGACACTCGAGGGCACTTAATGAATTTAAGTGTTCGTGTTACCTTTCAAAAGAGGCTTGACAAAGCTACAATCATGAAAGGAGGAACCCCACTTTGTCATGCTTGTTGATTTCCTGTGCGCAATGCTATTGATGTTAATCTGCAAGTTTCTTAACTAGATTTTACTGCATTTTATATAATGTTTTATGTAAAATATTTAAAAAATAATATTTAAAGTGCATGGCTATATCATTGAACATTGGATATGTATCTTTGTTTCTTGTTTGTTTTTTAAGATATATATTCCAAGAGATGAAAACGACAAAAGAAAAAAATGGCAGTAAAGTGAGGATGTTCCTAATATATCATGTTCTATGTGCCATATTTTCTTAGTCCTGGATTCCCTGGCCTATTGCTTCATTGTTGTTAATCAAGAACCATTTTTTTCATTTTGTATTAAAATTCAAAAGAATTAGGATATGTGTTTAGTCGGAAGTCGTGATGGTGTGTGCACATTTTGTTGTCAATTCATGTTAAGAACTTAATATACCATAATTATTTCATCAATGAACTAGATAATTATTACTCAATTCCATATTTCACCATGGAGTGTATGTAGGAACATACCATAAGGTAGTCAAAGGGGTGAAATTATTTCATTTGAATGTCATTAGTTTAACTCTAAGTGAAATTAGAGCCTTCAAGTTACTTTGTGTAATGGAAAGGAGAATTCTCCCTTTCCTTTCCCATCTTCATAAACATTCACCATTTTCATTTTGTGCTTATGAGAAGCTATCTTCATCATGTGATCTTGCTGAAATGAATAAACTTTGAAATCCCTCATCACCTCATGTTTCAATATCATGATCCAAAGGAACCCTATATGATTATATGTAAAATCATGAAACGACATTGAATTTGTACCATGTTTACCTTTCTTGCAATGATGACTCAAATCTAATTGCTCCTAGCCATTATTTTGATATATTCCAAATGGTCTTTTTCCTTAAAGCACAAATATTGTCTCTTCACCACCTTGGGCATAAATTATCCAAGTCCAGTCTTATTTTCAATCCTAACCACCTACATAATTTGATGTCCATTGCAAGAGGTTTACCCTTAAATTATTTTCACCAAAGGGAGCTATCGCTACACATTATACACAGGCTATTGGTTTATAGTATTAGTCCATACCTAATTTTTTGCAAATGTCCCATGCAACAGTTAAGGATGTTGCATCTAGAATTGTGATTGTAGTGCCATTATTATATTCAACATGTCAAACAATAGTTGTGAGTTAATCTTGTTTAGGTAACTTTAGAGAAAGATATTCAAATTTAGATACAACAAAAGGTTGAGAGTGTATTATAAATCGTTTCAATACATTTATACTAACATGTGTATTGAGTTGTAGGAGTTCAGTTCACACATTCCAAATTTTTTGCATAACTACCCACCTGTAGAGAATTTGGATATTGTTTCTACATATTTGTAACAATGGATATAGTGAATAGTTACCCTATATGTTGAGTTGTAGAGTGAGGACTCTCATGATAATCAACATCTAGAAGATCTTATGTGGAATCATGATCCTTCAACAGAAGAAGAATAAGTTTCACATGAGTATTTGTAGCAATCCACTTGTGATATTCAACTCATTTACACTATAATACATGATTCTCTTACCAATCTAATTGTCATGCAAGAAAACATAACTAGACTATGAAAGTAAAGTGAAAAAATATTCTCAGTTTAACATGTGTAGCTGGGTGGATGGCAGAATGTGAATTCCCTTTACTGAAGCTAAATATTACAGGCTTTGATTAGGATGCCATGTTTATTTATATCCAGAAATGAGTTGATTTTATTGGGTATAGTAAGGGGATATGAAGGTTATTTCCTTGTGTGAGATTGGTTCTCTCATATGTGGTGAGATTGGCGCTCTCATATGTATACATCGTTGTTGGCATTGTCTCTTCTCATGTTTTTACAATTACTAAATACAATATATGTACTTGATTAAAAATAGCATATATAACTTACAATTTGTTAGAACATAGAATAATAAATCACAAATAGTCATAACGAAGGTACACCACCCATGAATATACCCATGACTATGTATGAGGATGATGGTATTCCACTATAAAATTATATGGGGATGATAATATTCTACCATATAATTGTAAATTTGTAACTATTATATTTATAAATGTGAACTATTACTGTACTCTATTGGAGGTCTTCATGAAATCATCTTATATTCCAATTTCAGCATTTGTGCACCCCTTAGTGGTTACCCTTTCCCTCTATGTGGTTCATGTGGACCCACCAGGTTAACTCCAATACGTCATATTATTATGCTCCCTATCATAGTAAGAGTTTAAGAAGCTCATGAAGAGATCATGTTTCTGGATTCAGTTGTATTTTTCATTTTATTTATTCAACTTAACCCAATTTCAAACTGCAAAGGGACTTGAGTCTTGTATTTCTTAATTTTAGGTAGCTTGGAAGTGGTAATAGTCTGAAACATTGACTACCTCCAAAATTGTTGATTTTTATTTTTTGGTAAAATGAAAATTTATTGAAATAAAACTACATATTACAAATGCTACTAAATACTAATAGGATTCCTTCACTAGCAAAATTGGGAACCTATAAGTTCAAAGAAGTTACAAATACAGAACTTGAAATTAATGATTTTCTATTTTAGGAGCAAAGGTAGATATTGAGAACTCAATCAAAATAGTGAAGGGAACTTGTCAGTCCATTGTTTTTACTTTGTATGTGCTATTTGATGTGCTAGTATTCTCATCCATATTAAAGGTCGGAAGTGTAAGTTAAAGAAATATTCCCATTTCTTCATTATCATGAATTTGGCCCAATCATCTCTTTCAAAAGTTTCCTTTAGGTAGTCTATGTTTCAATATTCAAAAGCAACTTGTATCCTTCAAGTTATTAAGCCTTTGCTTTAAATTATAATTCTCTCTGCCTCTGCCTATACTAATTTATTCCTTGATATTTTATGAGCTCTTTTAGCTCTTTATTTTCCTCATTCCTATCCATGTTACCCTGTCAGTCATTCTCCAAGACCTGCAACTACCTGATGAACCTTGTATTCTATTGCTACCAGATATATATAGTTTATTACTCTTGAGTGTTTCAAGTATTAGCCACATAAGGACTATCCCATATCTTTTCTACTTTTCTCTCTCTGCTTCATGATCTCTTCATACGAGCTCTAAGCCTCCTACATGATGGAAGTAGGTGTAACATTGATTCTTTTGTTGTGTTATTTTTCCAAGGTTAGGAAGTACTTTTTGCTACTTGTCAAGCCTGTCACTATTCTAGTCTGCTGACATACTCTCATTTGTGATGTTGTCTGATGCTTTTCCATCCTCAATCAATTATAATTTAGGGAGCATATCTATAAAATAATAGGGAGGGAATTTAGAAAGGAATGTAAATTGTAAAGATAATAAGATCCAGAGAAGATGAGCCTTCCATCTTTCCTGACATTGAATAATTAATGGTTGTTATCTTTCCATATATATAGCAATTGTTTTTCATGCATGTAGGGTTGGTGGTGCCCTTCCTCCATCTTCAATATTTGACTAAAGATGTGAATACCCTTTGCTAATGTTTCTAAATGGCATTGTCAAAATTTACCAAATCAGGAAGAATCCATCATTTGGAAAAAAAAATTGATTATGCTTCTGAATTACAACGATGGAAAGTGTTTCCTTCCCCATTCAAGAATATTACAATGAACTATAGTTGCATTTCCATGCAGAAAACCACCTTGGCTCATTGTCATGACTGGGGGGTATTTCTTACACCATAGTTTCTCAAGACATGCATTCAACCCCATTTGGAAGAAATGGCCTGCTTATGCAAGCGATACGAGATGGAATGCTTCCACAGGTGAGAGATGGCTCATGAGTGTTGAACGTGTCTTTGGGGAATTTGAACCTTGGTGTGGCTATGAAACACTTATGCTTTACCATTGAATCAAGAACCCATTGACCATTTGGAAATAATTTAAAATTATCCTTGACAACTAATGTTATCTTGTCTTTCCAAATAATATCCTCTTCGATAGGTAGCATATTTGGATAACCAATATACCACCATGTTTTGGGATATAAATTTAAATCTTAATATACAAAATAACCCTGCATCAAATTGATAATAATTTTAGTCTCCTTCCACCTCAATAAGTTTGAGGTAGTGTTTTATCTTGGCCTTCATTTCTTCTTTGTTGATTGTACCCTTGCCAATAATATCCATTAAATAGATATAGAATTATTACCTCTATAGTCCCCTACACATATTGTCTTTTTTTGGTTTCCCTTTAGAGTTACACAAATTTCAGTTTCACTTGGACCTTCTCTAGGTAGTTTCTAGTACACAAGAGAATCCAAAAATAGTGATTGTATCTACTATCATCTATGCACAAATGTTCTTTAAATTATGTTTTTTTTACAATAATTAATTTCTCAACGTAATCCCTTTTTACTTCCTAAGAAAACATTGTCCTAGAGAACTAGAATAAATATTTAGACACTGTGAAATGTCCTTCTATCACTTGATTTTTTCTTGTTTAATTTGTGCTTCCAGAATCAGTACCTTTGTTGCAGACAAAGAAAACTGAAATTATGCCTCTTACTTTCATGATTCCGTATCTTAGATTTTGTCTAATAAATATCTACGACATAAAATTTTTGGTGAGTTTATGGTATCATCTAAGAGCTATTGAAATGTTATTCATTTATCATAAAGTTTAGGACAAAAGGAGGAAAATTTGGAATGAATTTGGTAGAGTTATATTTTAGATTTGAATTTTAAAGTATAAATGTGATGGCCAGTAAAGGTATACTTGTTGTGTTGGATACCAAACAAAAAAACACACCAAATATGGTATATATGTGAAAATGGAAATGAGCCCTCTGTTATAGCTGATTTTACCACTCCAAGTGAATCACACCTGTATGGCCGTCCCTTGTCCCTCTGCAGACTCCTTAGACCCCTTGGACCATTTTTTGTCCTTTGATGTTTCGTTGACCATCCCTAAAAACATGTGAAAATTCATATACGTGACTTTTAAACCCCTAATCGCGTATATACATGGGTTTGACCCCTAAAACAGTGTACATCGAGATGTGTGCATAATCCAAATCCTTTTGGAGTTTTCCTTGACATGGATCCAACTCACTTGACTCCTGGCCTTTTATATGCCTTGAGATCGCTCGAATTCAACCTTTCATTACCCCTTTGAAAAGCTATATAAGGAACTCTTTGGTACATTGAAGGCATAAAAGATAATTGAGAGCAAAGAAACTATAGTCCATTGTTGCCAGAACTTGTGCTTGAGTCTACATCCCTTTGTCCCTTGGAGCACTTTTGTGTTCTCCCAACCTTGCCTTTTGCTTGTGAGCTTGCTATCAAGAGATGGAGGATTGAGGTGGTGGAGGCCCAAGTGGGGGATTCAATTTCTCCAATTCGTAGACATGCCGACAGAGGTTGTATCCATTGTAATCTCTGATTTTATATTAATAGAAATATCTTTTCCTGTCCAATAATGTATGTTTGAATGAATATTTTATCCCTTGATGATTTCAAATGCTTATACATTGTTGATTATATATGCTAGAATAGATCTAACCCCGATATATATAGTATGCTTGTATTGTTTACTTGTTGTTGAGGAAGTGAATGATCAATTCAAGCTGAAGTTGGAAAGTTCAACGGGGATCTACTTCAACTGCCTGAAATAAGGTACGAGGTCTGATATTTTAGTGTTAGATATTTAATTTCTATTACATATTGGAAAGGATTGATTTTTGGAGTCAAGCTGTCTGTTGTGGTACCCCAAGCCATAGGAATTTCTCTCTGTAAAAGAATTGGTGACTCCGTTGGGGAGTTCCTAGTAGTTGTCCTTTGGGGGTTTTCTATCGGCATTCAATGACTTTGAATTGCTCTTTTTCTCTTGTTTCTCTGTCGGGTCTGGGGACATGTTTTCCTGGTAGTGTCTGACTGGTGTGAAGTTTGTCTTAGCTTGTCTATTTGCCTTTAATTTTATGCACCTTTCTTCTTGTACGCGAGTTTTGAACTCACAGTCGCATATCTACATGGGTTTCACTGCTATTTACACGTACACACACGGGTTTACTGAGAACAGTCATGTATGCCCTTAGTTTTTCCTTCTAGAGGAAGTTGGAGGGTTGCTGGGTGAATCTTGATGATTGTTGAGTCTCCTTTGATACTGCCAGAGTCTGTATACACCTTTGTTTCTGACTAGAGACATTTCTTTTTAGGGTAAATTTCTTTTTTAAGAATGTTCTTGTCATTGCATTTTCAATTTTTTGTTTTGGGATTAGTGCATTAGATTTCTTTTACCTTAGTGCTTTGATTGAGTGCTTCTTGAGTGTGCTTACAGAGTCTGGGGGTTGTAGAGCCCTTCTTTTGCTTTTATATCTCATTTTTATTTCAAAAAATCCAAAAATATTTGCTTATCATCATGCATTGCATATTGCATTTTGCATAGTACTTGCACTAGATTTGCTTTGGAGTATTAGTCAGGATTTCATATAGGAAAGCTTGCATTTATCATTTGAAGAAAATTGTGCATTTCACATAGTAGCATACCCTGCTTTTCATGGACATAATGCATTTGCATTGATTGTTAGGTGTGCATTTTGCTTCATGTTGTGTCATAACACCATTAGTTGCACGGCCATATACCTCTTTTGAGTAATAAAGCCAATTCAAATCAATGCTTAAATTAAATGAACTACACTATTTTATTTGACAGGGTTCACCAACAAGATTAGGTTTTTGGGTCTTGGAATAGTTCATTGTGAGTAAATTCTCCAAGACCACTAAACAACAACATGTATGTGTCTATCCAGGTGAGTGTGTGAAATTCCTTGGTATAACCAGTGTTTCTTAGGATCCTTCTCTCAAAAGGGAGTTAAGCACGAGGCAGTGTGAGTAGCTATTGATTGGGATGACCCCTAGTCATAACTAAGTAGCACCGGAGATATTTCCAGGATTGTATTCATATACGGGGGCTCTTTCGATATTTTCAGACTTTGCTACCCTACCCATACGGTCAATTCCACCTGCGAATATCCGCCTGAGCATTGATTATATTGAGGTGAACTTATTGGCCTTACCTAGGATATTGAGGGGGTACTTTGCAGTGGTTATTCTGCGGGTGTCCTGAGTAGGTTGGGGTCAGACAGCACATCGTTTTATGTGTTGAAGCTGAGGGCCACAATAATTGGTTACGTACCTCCGCTTGTTGTGTATGGGAGTCTCAATCCTCTCCTAGGAGAGACATACCTGCTTCATTCGGGAGCTCACTTATCCTACCCTTGATTGCTTATGTTTGTCTTTAGATTTTATTGGTGCTTACTCTATGCATGTTAGCTTTCCTAGGGTTTGCGTAGATAGAGAGTCTTTTATATTTTTTGAGTCATTGTGGATTCGGGTGTGGCTCCTCGCCGTTCTTGTCATTTAGCAAGACTTATGCCTTCTACATCTCCTCCTCCTTTGGGATAGAAAAATAGACAGTCCAGGAAGACTACTTTGCACATTGTTTAACACACCATGGGAGACCACGTTGAAGGTATTCCTAAACCACCTTCTTCCATTCATGTGGAATATGGGGAGTTTACTCCTAACTATGATCCTTCACTCGACTTGACTGAGTTAGGTCCTATGATTTCTAATATAGGAACCTTTCATGATAGACCTACTTACTCTAGGGCTAATTCCCCATTGATGCATTGCCGATATGGAATGCCGGAAGATGATCAGACTCATTTTGAACTCGCAAGCACTAGTTATGGTAGTTATGGTATGTCTGGTTTTCCCACACATGATTTGGCATTTCATGTCAAATTTGAGTTTGAGCCTAGCACTATGCCTAGGGGCACTCTCATTCCTTACCATGCAGAGAGGTTTGGGAGCACAAGTCACATTGCACCTTCCATCCCGGTGATGGAAGCTACATCACATATTCCTCCTAGGTCTAGGGTTAGTGATCCTATTAGGATACCAGATTCGAGATGAGTGACTATAGGGAATAACACATACATAATTACTCAGGTCCCTTCATCCTCTATCCCTAGTTCTTTGAATGTTCACCCTCCACCTCATCCACGTGGTCCTTCAGGTCGAAACGTTGCTACGAGTCATGTCCGTACTGTGGTTACTAGACCAGTTATGTCTCAAGTTCACATATCACTCGTTGTTTTGAGAGGTTATGTTTATACTTCTAGAGGTCATGTTACTACTTCCGAAGCGTATATTCCTACTTACGAAGTGTCTCATCGGACATCGCATGCGATGACTTGTGGACCTTATAATGGGACACAGTATTGATAGGGTTCTTCACCTTATGGGGGTGGGTATCAACAACCTGCTTACTCTCCAAATTATGGCTTTGTAGCTCTGAATAGTCAAGGTACACCACACTATGGTGCTTCGCTGCCACCCTATATGGGTCAAATGGGAGGAGGGCACTATGGCCAAGGCCATGGTGGTAATCAGGCCTATGTGAATCAGAACTATCAGGGAGCGGGCCATCAACCTCATCATCCTAGGCTCCCCTTCTTCGTAAAGCTGATTCTTCCTGACTTGTCAAGATTGACGAACGATCCTATATCTCATGACCCATCTTGGCTAACTGTCCCTACTAAGCTTCCCTCGGACATACCCAAATTCGAGGGCAAACTGAGAGAGGATCTGAGTGAACATGTTACTACCTTTCACTTATGGTGCTCTTTGAATTCCTTACACCAGGACTCAATCTGTTTACAACTGTTTCAACACACCCTTATAGGGCCTACCATGAAATGGTATATAGAGCTACCTAGGGGGGCATTCGCTTTGTTCGATGACCTAACGATGATTTTTCTTAACCACTTCTAGCTACTAGTGTGTTATGATGTTGGTACTAAAATATTGTCAACATTTCGGCAAGATAAAGCCACACATATCTCGGATCATATCCAAGAGCGGCATAGACAGAAGAGGTTGATTAAAGCCTTTATACCATCAGAATTCCTCCTCTAATGGTTCCTTAAGTTGCTATTTCCATATATAGAGAAGGATGTTTCTACATCCGGAGTGTAGAATGAGGAACAATCCATTTTTAGGGCGCAGGAACTAGATTTGATTTATGCTCAATCCAGTTTGTTATATGAGATTATTCTGAATGCTTCATGTTATAGTTTTGACCCCAAAGTTAAACCTAGACCACATGCTAATGGAATTTTTGGTTGTGCGAGTGCTAAAACTATGGATTTAGTTACAAAACAAGTTAGTCAATTTTCAACCAACCAATATGCTTCGGGACAAGCCATGGCTGTGTCTCAACCCACCCAAATGGCGAGTGTGCTTTCAGTGCAATCTTCAGACCAGAACGGTAACCAGCATCCCAGACAGAATAAAAAGAAGGGTAAGAATAATCGTAAGGGTGGGAATAGGAATGAAAATGCTAATAATAATGACAAGAATGCTTGTAATGCTGGGGGGGACAAGCAAGCTAAACGTAAGGTTAAATTTCCTTGCAAGTTATGTAAGGACGATCACCTCACTTACTTGTGCCCTCGTATTGATGAAGCCTCGAGATTCTTGGCAAAGGGCCTAGCTATGCTCACTAACCCTTTACCTCACAATCAAAATATGAACTTGAGGACCCATGATTAGTCTGGTGGTGGTCAAGCTCCGTCGGAGGGTAGTGGTCATGGTTGCATCAACATGGTTCGTGGTGCAAAAGTTGTGACCTGTGTGAAGGACTATGGTTCATCACAACCCAACCCAGGAAAGGAGCTTGATCCACCAGGGACTCCTTTGCGTATTGAAAAACCTATGGATAAACCTGAAGCTACACCTTGCATTCCTAAGGGATTCCTTAAGCATTCAGGGCACAATCCTAATGCCTGAGCCTTTTAAAACTATTCAGTTGTCGAGGATTTGGGCCATACTCCTTGTGCGATGTCTGCACTGGAAGTGCTTCATATTTGTCCTTCGCAAAGGAAGGCTTTACTTTTTGCCCTTGGTGTGAATGATGATAATTCTTCCTCCATGATTAAATTTGAAACCGCAACACTTCATCCTCTCTTCCCTTACTATGTTTCTCTTTTGATTCATGTAGAATGCCTTAACATAACCATCAAGCGCACTGTGATTGACAAAGGAACTGCTGCTTCTGTGAAGTCTTTATCATGTTGGAAGGGTTTAGGTTCCCTTGAGTTGTCTAAATCGATGACCATGTTAACTGCATTTGATGGGAGATAGTTTAGGCCGCATGGGATCCTTCCTTCCCTTAAGTTTCGTTTGGGAGGGAAGACCATTGCGATAGAGGTCGAGGTGGTTGATGCGCCCCTTGACTACAATATCTTGCTGGGTAGGAATTGGATGTAAAGTATGAAATCCGTAGCTTCTTCCCTATTTGATGTCGTGTTCTTTCCATTTAATGGGAAGATAGTTACGATTGATTAAACGTCATTCAAGAATCCGTCAATTACCACATCTTTGCTAGCTTTGATCCTGATCGTAGAGCACTCTTAGCCGGCAACTGGGAGTGTGGGTGTGGGCATGTATCCATCCCTCATGGGAAATTTTAGTTGTCCTGTGCCTATCCTTATGATAGGGTCTAGTTCTAGTCATGCTTCGACATCTATGAGATCGGTGTATTTTCGCATGATTCATATGGAAGATCCTTGGATTCTTCCTACACCGAATACTTCGAGTGATCCCATCATCACGAACGTGTCATTGCCTACAACTATGGTATCTTATCAAGCTAATCTTGAGTGTGTTGAAGAGCCTAGTCCTTCCTCTTCACGGATGGAAGAGGAGGACCCGTATGTGTTGCCTGCATGGGTAGTACAGTCTTCTCATGTGCACGACTGCTTTGATAGTGTTTTTCCTTCAGACAAAGTGATTAGTGAGGCCATGTCAGGAGTTGAGCCACCATGGGAAGAGATCCATCATAGATCTTACTTTCTTCATGAACTTGACCGTTTGGAGCGTGAGGACTTTAGGGAGGTTCTTAGTGAGAGAGTTGGCAGTCCTATGGTTCCATTAAGCTCTCCTAGTTCGATGGTTGATGGGAACATGGTAAATATATCTCCAACAATTCCTATCAATATCTCTCATGATCCTAGTAGGGTAGAGAATGTCTATATTGGGGAAAAATGTTCCCATGCTGAGATTCAAGAATACACCAAGCTGTTTAAAGAATTTTGTGATATCTTTGTTTGGTATTACAATGAAATGTCAGGTATTGACCCTCGCATTGTTGAACATGAGATTAAGACTTATTCCAATGCTAAGCCTGTTCAACAATGCTTACGTACAGTGAATCCTAGGAAATCACCTGCGATTAAGGTAGAGATAGAGAAACTGTTGAAAGACGATTTTATCTATCCCGTTCCCTTAATAGAGTGGGTCTCAAACCCCATTCTGGTTGATAAGAAGTAGGGAGTGATCCACATATGTACTAATTTCCATGATTTAAATCATGCCTGTCCTAAGGACAATTTTCCCACACCATTTATTGATCAGATTTTGGATGAGTGTGCAAGTAGTGAGATTTTTTCCTTCATGGACGGATTTTTCAGATATAATCAGATACAAATTAAACTTGAGGACCAACATAAGACTACATTTATTTGTCCTTGGGGAACTTTTGCATATCGGAAAATTCCTTTTGGCCTTAAGAATGTCGGAGCTACTTTTCAGTGGGAAATGACCTTGATTTTCCACAATATCAAGTCGATTATCGAAGTATTTTTAGATGACCTTGCTGCTCATTCTCATATGAGAATGTGTCATTCATATCATTTGAGATTGGTATTCAAAAGGTGCCACCATTATTTGGTCAGGTTAAATCCTCACAAGTGCAACTTTTGTGTGAATTCAGGTCACTTATTAGGATTCATCATTTTTAAGGAGGGTATAAGAGTCGACCCTTTGAAAGTTGAGGCAATACTTCAGTTGTCTCCCCAAAAAAATATTCGTCACCTTCAATGTTTGCAAGGCATGGAAAACTTCTTACGGAGATTCGTTGTCAATTTTTCCAATTTGACTAGAGGCTTCATGCATCTTTTGAAGAAGGACACCACCTTTTGTTGGGATGAGAAATCCCAAGAGTACTTTGATGCACTCAAGCGAGCCCTACCATCGGCCCCGGTGATTAGTCCCACTGACTATAGCCATGATTTTCTAATTTATGTGGCCACGTCCATGGAGACGATTGGGATGGTTTTGGTTCAAGGGGATGAGGAGCTCCAAGAGCATGTCATATACTATCTGAGCCAAAATATTATTGACACGGAGATTCGTTATTCTCATGTTGAGAAGCTTGCCTTAGCTACCATACATGCGGTTCAATGGTTGAGACATTATATTATCCTTCACCAGACCTTGGTTGTAGCCCATGTCAATCCATTTCAATTTGTCCTCACTTGAAGGATGATTGGGGGAAAATATAATAAATGGATTGTCACCCTACAAGAATTTGATCTTGAGTTTGTTTCAGCAAAATCGAAGAAATCGTTAATTTTTGCAGAGCTTATATCGGATTTCCCAAGTGAGGGAGAGGATTTGGTTTGTGAAGATACGTTTATCGATGAGAACATATTCTTAATCTCAGCTTTAGACCCATGGTATGGGGATATCATTATATATCTACAAACATTGAAGGTCCCTGCTCATCTCTCACAGGATGGACGACAACGATTATGTCACGTGTCTAAGAATTACCTCATATTGGATAAAACTTTATACCACCATGGGGCAGATTCCATTTTACATTGTTGTTTGACTCATGATGAGGCTGAGGTGGTGCTGAATGATTGCCATGGAGGGGCATGTGGTGGTCATTTATCCGGGCTTTCTACAGCCCAAAAAATCTTAAGACCAGGTTATTTCTGGCCATCGATCTTTAAGGATTGTGTTGATGTGGTCAAGAGCTGCCACCCTTGCCAGGTGTTCACATGTAATATGCACTCAAAACCTGCCCTGTTACATCCCATTATCACCATCGGTCCCTTCACTAAATGGGGGCTTGATTTTATGGATTGCAACCCAGCTTCAGCTGGGGGGCATCATCATATCATAGTGGTTGTTGATTACTTCACGAAATGGGCTGAGGCTATGCATACAGTTAAATTCAATGGTGAGATAGTTGTGCACTTCGTATTCAACTAGATTATTACTTGGTTTGGGATTCTAAAAGAGCTTGTCACTAACCATGGCTCGCACTTTCAAAATCATATGATGGAAGAATTGGTATCAAAGTTAGGGTACAAGCAAGAGCATTCCTCCTCTTACTACCCTCAAGTGAATGGACAGGTAGAAGCAGTGAATAAATCACTCAAATCCATTCTCCAACGAACAATTGCACAAAGCAAGAATAATCGTCACATTATGTTATATCCTACTTTGTGGGCGTATAGAACTGCTATTAAGACTGCTATGGGTTTTTCTCCATATCAACTTGTACATGGAGTGGAGTCAGTATTGCTGGTTGAATGTGAGATTACTTCTTTGAAGCTATCCATAGAACTCTTTCTAGAAACTTCCCCATTGGAGGAGCGTTTGGTCCACCTTGAGCAACTTGATGAGCAGCGTCAAGATGACTTGGTGGCTCTAGAAGTAAATAAACGTCGCGTAAAGGTCCAGTACGATAAGTTTGTCTGTCCAAGGAGGTTTAGTGAGGGAGACTTGGTCCTTTTGTGGGATCAACCAAAAGAACCCTTGGGGGCAGGAAAGTTTAACCCCGTGTGGAATGGTCCTTACGTCGTCAAACGTGTGTTAGAGAAGGGAGCCTATGAGTTAGTGGATTACGAGGGAACGACCTTGGCGGAGCCTAGGAATGGGCTCTATATCAAAAAGTACTATGCATGATTTTCCTCCAAGGCTTGTTATTGTATATTATTGTATAGTTTTTCATAGGTAGGTCTTTTTCTTATAGTGACCAGGTTTGTGATTAGTTTCTGTTTCTTTTGGCAGATGTCAATGGAATCTTCCACCTACATAGGATTCGTGGATGGTGCGATTCGTCACACTCAACACTCAGCCTCTGCTGCTTGGGTGATTTATACTCCTATGGGTCAGGTATTGTCTTCAGGAGGCATATGTCTATGGCTATCTTCCAAAAATTTTGCATAATATAGTGTCGTTATTGATCTTCTACGGGATGCCATTTTACATGGTGTTCTCTCTCTTGAGGTACGTTTTGATTTGGAGTTAGTAGTGTCATAGCTTAATGGTTTGTAGCATGTTAGATATCTGACGTTATTAAGAATATTCTTACGTGTGAAATTATTAGAATGACAGTTTGACAATATAACATACATACATATTCCAAGAATTAATAATCAAGTTGTTGAATCATATGCTAACTACATGTTAGATTGGCATTTGTTTCATACACAATAAACTCATCACAAACACAAATTTTTACACATGTAAATAAATAAACTGATCATCATAAAGTTTTTATATACGTCCAAAATGTGGTAATACATAGTGTCATGATACAAAAATGGGGCTCTCGAGCCACCAGAATATAATACATGGTAATACAAAATGTATCACTCCTAGTTATCTAAGCCTGTGGAGGAGGAGGGGGGTTGTGATCATGGAATGTCACTACGAATCTCACTAGCCATCGAAATAATCACACCCATGCTCATGGTACACCCACCACCTTCCGTTGCATAGCCTCAGGCAAGTCCTCGACTTGTGCCATGGGAACTCTATGTGTCAGCCTCACAAAGTTGGTATGAATGCTCTGGAGTGTTCGCTCTGCATCCACACCTGTGATATCATATCCTCTTCCCCTCTATCTACGATTAGGGAAGCCTTCAAGCTTTCGTGGTCCCAAATTTGCATGCATATGGTAGATGTCACTATGTATTGTCGCCCAAAAACATGTCTTTTGATTTCATATAATCAAAAAACACAAAAAAATTAAATAACTCAAAAATTTAAAGAGAGGGTCAAGATTCATTACCTATGTCACCGTATGCCGATCCTGGTGGTAGCGGCATGTCTGGATCCCCCTAAAATTCTATCCTCACATAGGGGTAGTCATCGATGGCAACTATCTGTCGTCGCCACCACAGAAAGAACTCAATTGGATAGGGGTTAGACACCCTACCTCCACCATTCTGCACATCACATCCACCCAATGCTGTTGGGCCAGATCTCGTACCCCATGTAGAGGAACGCCAACTCTGGGGCTCAATCCTGGAATACACTCGAAGAAAAATGTGCTCAGTATGCTGCTGAAACCGAAGTTTTACACTCTTCCCATCTTACAATCACTGAGTTGGTGTTTCATATTTCCCAGTAGTGTAGTGCTCCAGTCATATACCATGGGTTTCATGCACTCCACTGCATAGAACATCAGAGGCCGCAAGGCTTGGTGGAGTGAAGCCAAGCCTGTTATCCTGCCCAGTGTCAGCAGGATGGCCTTTAGGCCCAGCACCTGTATAGAGTTGGTTGGGATCTGACTCCCCACCTTCTCCATGTCCAGATAGTAGTACACCGCAATGTACTCATCTATAGTCAGGCCACCTCCGGGCCCGCCAAAATGTAGGTTCACTTATTCCCCCCATCGGGAAAGTCCAGTAATAAAGTATATGTCCTCCACCTCTATTGTGAGGGACATGCCATCTATCTGGAATGACTCTGATTCTGGATCCCCGTAATCCACCAGCATCTAGAATAGTCTTGGTTTGGCCCTTAAGCCACCAAGACACCAAAATTTGTAGAGCCCACATGCACGTAGCACTTGTTGAGCCATTAGATTGGCCCTTACTGCCTCCTCTACATCACCATGTTCACGTTCTCTCCATTCTAGGACCATCCTGCAAAAAAACTTGCAAGTTTTCCCATTAGAATACTTAAAAAACCTCATGCGTAGCCGCATACATGACTGTTTTCCAAACAGTTTTGTATGTACACGACTGTGAGGGCATTTTTCACGTATATCCAGCCCTATATGTGGAAAAACCCTTGATTTCCATGTGGGCCGCAACGCCTATTTTGGATTGGCCTAGAAATACCAAATAACCATGGAATTTGATAAAAATTGCATCAAAATGGAAGAGAAGAGCATGGGTAAGTACCTGGAAGAAACAATAGTGGATTCCGCCGGTTGGATCTCCTGGAATTTGCTGTTGAAAATTTGAGCTTAATTGGGTAAAAATTTCAAATGTTTTATAATGTTTTGAATTTTTTACTATTTATAGAAATTTTTCAAATTTTTGAAAATTTTTACCCCCTTTCCTATAGTTTGGACCATTTCTAATCATTTTGGATCGTTTTTTACCTAATTTATGATGTAGGAGACCTTTTTTAGTGCCGTTTCAGTCGTTGGATTGACCCATTCATGTCAATTTCAGGTATCATGTCTAAACTGGCATATAGGTTAGGTTTCATCACCATTTGCATTTTGCATGACCTTATGACCATTTCATTATAGCTTTAGGCATGAACCCACTCTGTTATGTCACGGAACCTTCTTGTTGTTTTAGAAGTGGCATGATATGAGTGGTAGAGCTTGACCTTACATGGGTACCCTAGTTAACACCTTATTTGCATTTGGTTTCCATGCTGACATTTTGTCCCTTAGGGTGTGGGAGTCCATTGTATAATATTTCCATGACATTTCGTAAGAGCCTCATACTCCTCTTGATCTTTTGCTAGCCTATTTCCCTCAGGACTACCTTATTTCAAGATGTAATTGCATTATCATGAGCTTTGCCTGCCTTATTGAGCCTTAAGTCGGCTTCCCTAACATTGATTTTCAGCCATATAGCCCGAGCTTGTCTCATGTCTAGCCATGCAGAGCCATTTTATATATCCTTTGCAGCTTGATTCCCTATTTTTACCAAGAGGGGATTTTCCATCGAGTGTCTCTATCCTACACATGTATCCTTGCATTGATCATAGGTATGTTCCACTACTTGGAACTAGTTTGTTTTCCCCTATGATACTTGTCTCCTCCTAGTCTGTAACTATAAAGTAATTTTATTCTTTTTCAAGCTTTCTAAATATTTGAAAAAGCCCAAAAAAAAAATAAAAAAACCAAAAATACGAACAAGGAAAGATGTTATCTTTGGCAGTTGTCGAGTCGTGTCGCCTTTGAACATAGCACTGTATATCAGATCTGTTGGTTGGGTTTATAGTTTGACTTTAGGAGTTGTACTTGTGTTATCTGAGTTTACCTCCACCGACTGGTTAAGCTTCCAGTCCCCATGGAGCCGCTGTCGATGCCTCCTGTTTCGTGGAGATGTCCCAGTGTTGTATATTGATTCTATGCTTCCTTTATGTAAGTCACCATTCGCCGATATGCTCTTGTTCGAAGGAAGTTGAAGCTTGAGTCGGCCATTACTCAGTTATCTTGAGTTTGCATGTTGGCCATTCTCAGTATAGTTACTAGTTCGTGCACCTTATGATCGATTCCTTTGGCATTATATAGATTTGCTGAATACCTCGTGTTGGATGATGGGGGATGCCTTAATGCCCTCCTTCCAGCGGATTTCATCCCATCGACTTCAGATCATTTATTCTGGGATTGGAATCTAGAGTCATTTTTTAGTTCCTTGAGACTTGCAGTCATTAGTGGCAGGTTCTCTCGCCATCAACAGTCTTTGGGAACACATCAATGTCCCCTGATCGATGGATCCTCTCAAGTGCTCAACCTCAACACACCTATTATCACTTGTTAGTTTACACTCTAGTACCTTGACTCCCATTTTCATTATTGGTGGGTGACTTCGCGTCTGTTAATGGTATACATCAATGACTAGCAATCAGATGATGTACTACTATGTTCGACCTCGACACCTTTATTCACATAGTAGGACATGTACTCGTAGCGGTTTATGTAGAAGACCTTCTAGATTGGTGGCATCTCTTATATGCTACCTCCTTTATCATGCCAGTGTTCATTAGATTTCAGCTCTCATGACTTGATTGCAGTATATGTCAGACATTTCCAGCTATTATGGAGATCTTGATCCATTGTATATATTTAGCCATTATGGAGATCATGATTCTTTGTATATCTCCATCATGGATATTATCATCTATGTATATTGTATGTGGCAATGACCACTTATGTGATATCTTGTATCATGCCTATTCATGGCTATTGTACTCTTATGTATCTGGGACTGCTATATGTATTTGCAGTATGTGCAGAGTTGTATCATTGTACTATGCTGATTGGGTGGCTGGTCTTGCATTTGGGATCCTTCATCACTCCACTTCTAGGATGGACTTATAATGTATTTCAGCCATCGTATGACCCCTCTAACCTCACACATTAGGGGGCATCTGTTATAGCTGATTTTACCACTCCATATGAATCACACTTGTATGGCCTTCCCCTGTCCCTTTGCAGACTCTTTAGACCCCTTGGACCATTTTTTGTCCTTTGGTGTTTCCTTGACCATCCCTAAAAACATGTGAAAATTCATATATGCGACTTTTAAACCCCTAATTGCATATATACGCAGGTTTGACCCCTAAAACCACGTACATCGGGATGTGTGCATAATCCAAATCCTTTTGGAGTTTTCCTTGACATGGATCTGACTCACTTGACTCTTGGCCTTCCATATTCCTTGAGATTTCTCGGATTTGATATTTCATTACCCCTTTAAAAAGCTATATAAGGAACTCTTTGGTACATTGAAGGCATAAGAGAGAATTGAGAGCAAAGAAACTATAGTCCATTGTTGCCAGAACTTGTGCTTGAGTCTACATCCCTTTGTCCCTTGGAGCACTTTTGTGTTATTCCCAAGCTTGCCTTTTGTTTGTGAGCTTGCTATTGAGAGATGGAGGATTGAGGTGGTGGAGGCCCAAGTGGGGGATTCAGTTTCTCCGATTCGTAGACGTGCCGACAGAGGTTGTATCCATTGTAATCTCTGATTTTATATTAATAGAAATATATTTTCCATTCCAATAATGTATGTTTGAATGAATATTTTATCCCTGGATGATTTCAAATGCTTATACATTGTTGATTATATATGCTAGAATAGATCTAACCCCAATATATATAGTATGCTTGTAATGTTTACTTGCTGTTGAGGAATCGAATGATCAATTCAAGCTAAAGTTGGAAAGCTCAACAGGGATCTACTTCAACCGTCCAGAATAAGGTACGAGGTCTAATATTTTAGTGTTAGATATTTAATTTCTATTGCATATTGGAAAGGATTGATTTTTGGAGTCAAGCTATATGTTGTGGTACCCCAAGCCATAGGAATTTCTCTCCGTAACACCCTCTCTGTTGGAAGTAAAATTTGCATATGGACCTACTTTGAATGAAGCTATCGATTGGAATGAATCTAGTCCACAAGAATATACAGGATGGAATTAATCTAGTTTAAAAGGAGATACTGGATGGATGGACTATCTTGGATCCACAACTAGATATGAGTATATTTTATAGATGTAGACGTAGAAGAGGGGAGAGCCATCTCAACTAATCACTATTGAAATATGTGTGTGTATTTATTTACATAAATAGACATACATGTATTTGTATGCATGAATGTACGAAAAACCCATAGCAATCCACTTACATAATGGAGTGCCAATGCTACTTTGGAAGATTTAAGAAAAGGAGGTACAAGTGAAAATGACAGTAAAGTGAGAAGGGAAGGGTGAACCCATGAAAGTACTAATGAGAACTATTTATAGATTTAAGTGTATAAGAGGGAGTCTATATCCATCTTGATTAATCATTGTTGACATATGCTTGTGTATGTATTTACATAAACACACAGACACACACATTTGTATGCATGTATGTATGAAAAAACTGAGTTTTTATTGTTTAATTTGCAATAATAAAGTAATGTTTTCAACAAATAGGGAAACATTTTTTTATGAATATCCCTTTGATAAGAAAATTATTTTAATCCTTCGGGAAAATTCAAGGCCCTTATTCAACTAGTGATTATTTTGCAATTTTTTTTGCATAATTCAGTTAATTTTCTTGCATAATAAAGTCACTTGTTAATAGTTCATACCCCTATAATGATCAAAATTGAAAAAAAATACGTCTTTGAATAATATATACCCAAATGTGACTGTAAAGTTTCCATTCAAGCCTGGTTTGCATATAGGAGAAACAAAATGTAGAGAGTTGCCACTAAATATATACCGTCTATTCTAACTTTGCAAATTATATTAGAGGAACTTTCAAAATCACTTTGGGGATTGTGTTTTCTCACTGAGAAGCAAGTCCAAATATCAAGCAGTGTCAATGATCAAGACAAAAAATCATCCCTTGATATGTTTACAGGTTCAAATCAAAATATGTTATCTGACGCAGAATGCACTCAACTTTCTTCCATATTAAATATATTAAAACATGAGTGTCACAGTGCATATTTATAATAACACTCGCAGAATTTACATAGATCCATTGAGAAAAGCAGTAAAAGACAAAAACCCTCCATCTATACATACATAACACAAAATGACATAGGTAGAGATAACCTTTGTAGTCAGTCAACTGCCTCCACAACATTAAATACAGCCCAAATTTTAAAAATTTGTGTCCTCTACAGTCCCTGTTTAATAAAAAAAAAATGATTGTTCAATCAAATTGACCTCATGTTATGCGTCTCATCTCCATAGAATGTTCCTTATTGCTAATATTTAGTTATTCACGAATATTTGTAAGGAGAAATTCATGTTTCCAATTATGATCACCCTAAAGATATAGCACTTGGAACATAGAATTATATGCGATGAGTTTCAATGCACTGAAAGTTGCTTTTCCTTGAATGAAACCATCACTACCTTTAGCTGAACTTTGGCCAATGTAGTCCAAATGGGGGATGGTAATTGTGAATATTTTTTATCCTAAAGTTACAGCTTCGACTAATCCATATCCCTCTTGATTATTTGTTTCATATGGTGTATTCTTTATGCTCTCTTTCTTTCTTTTCAGAGATGAGTCTGACATATATGTTTGAATATCTAATTTCATATTCAAAGCAACAATACATGGATTAACCACTTCATTATGAGCCTCTGAAGTTGTACTAATAATTCCATGAAATGAATGTAAATAGGAGATAGCTATAAAATTCCTTTTATGCTTTCCCTCCACTCTAATCAAGGCCTTTGAAGCTCCCAAGTTTGTTGCATCTACAACATGTTCATTTTTCCTTTTTTTGTTCTTAATAGAAACACTATACAATTAGATAATATTTTCCTTGGTGTTATTTTTGGATCAACTATCTCCCTGTTTTTGTCCCTGGAGAAGAAGCCTCGTCATTGGTTAATGTCATAGTACTAGAACCTTTATCAGAAATAACAATTGATTCTTGATAAATTTTCTCTTTCCAATTCCTCTGATGCAAGCCCTCAGGAGCCGGTTCTGTGACCTATTTCCTATTACCAGGTGAAACACCATCACACTGATTTCCATATCTTGGTTTTCCATTGGTCAACCTAGGGGTTGAAGGACTCCCCGCAATTGGTAAACCATCAAAATGACTCTTTCTAACAACTAAATCTAAGAATAATGCTTAGAAATTATATTGGGTATCTTGGTGCTAGTGTTTTTAGTAATGTTGAAAGTTGAAATGTGTTTTAATGTAATTGATTACTAAAGAAATATTTGATACACTATACTATAAACTTATCATTTGGATATTCAAAATGAAAAATGAGATTTTGGTGTGTTTCAAATACCTGTGTCTCCTCAAACCTCATTATCTGTTGGATAAATGCCTTTGGTTATACTCTGGCCAGATAAGCTTATATGTGGTCTCTAGCATGTCAAGTTGGTCACCTTGGTCTTCAAAATATAATATTTGGTTTTTATTTTACAATTATATGTAGGTTTTGTTTTATTTATTTCCTTTATTTATTGCTTCTTTTGCAATGGTTTCTATGCTCCTACTGACGTTCAGGCATTAACATCTGAGTTGAAAAATAAATTGTCAGCAAAATGTCAAGGAAAGGTTGAAACTGACTTTAACAGCCAGTGAAAGAGATATGTGAGGATTATGATGATAAAGGTATAGAGAAAGAGGACTTTATGCCAGGGATTGATGATGGGAAATCCATATCATGTATTGATGAAATATTAAATGATTATGTGGAGAAAGTATAGTCTGCAAAAAATGACAAAATCCAAGAAGCAACTGATGAGTCAGAGGAAGTTGAAAATGCAAAAATATACATCTAATCAAATGCATTATGAGACTTTTTCCAAGAAACATGATATTAAGAGGGAAGTACATAGGCAAGAAAACTAGAAAAAGACACATCGGGTAGGTGAGAATAAGAAAAATCATTCTACATCCTTGATATTGTCTGATAAGAAAGATGGGAAAATGCTCAATTCAATTCAGGATAGCATTTAAAATCATAGCTCATTATAAACATCTCAATCCAACAATATGATGGCACTACTTCATTTACAGACCCCAAAAAATGAGCTTACTGAAACTAACAGGCCTTAATTTTCTCTTAAATAGTTTTCTGAACTATCTAACTCCCTTCCCACACTTTAGCGGAACTCAGAAATTAGATTATCAACTTTTCCAATTTTCGATCTTTTACAACTCCTTACTTCCACCCCCGCACTTCACTTTCCGCATGCACATTTTTGTCTTTCTGTTCATAAAGAAAAAAATCATCTTTTAATCCTTCAAGACAATATTTTCCTCCCTTCCACACTTCCTCCTTTCTAGTTTGGGAAGAAAAAATTGACTCATTAACATTTTGAAACTGGTTTTTCCTACTTTCCTGGCTTCCGACTTATGCACAACACTTCCTTCCAATTTCTGAGCTCCAGTTTGGAAGTTGGCTTGCCAACTTTCGAAACAAAGCTTCTACACTTTTGCACCTTTCTAGTTTCCTCTTTTTAGTTCAAAATACATAACTCACTTTATCAACTTTTAGCGCCCGCACTTCTCCAATTCCTAGTTTCTGCACTCCACTCTTCTGCGCCATTAATTGTAGCAAAGTATCCCTCAATCGTTGATCTATTTCGGTTGCATATTTCGATCTAGAATGTGCATATCTATGTATTTTTTCCACATAATTCAACTACGACTATGGATTTGACCAACTTGAAAGTTCCTCATTGAATTGATCATTGAAAGGATCAATTTCCTCTACAATTTATAAGTTATGGGAACATGAAGCCACCCAACTTATACACAGATTTAAATGGAGTGAAATTACAATAAATATGGAACGAGTTCATACTTCTAAAAAATCATATGAAAACATCAATCAAAACACACAGAGAGTCTAATTCTCTATTCTTCATTCAATTTATCAGAAATTCAATTAATACAGAGACTCTACTTCACTCCTCACTCAATCTTCTATGTACACACCTCTCATTCATTCACACAACCATAGATATCCTACCTTCTACATTCAATCCCTTTTATAACACACTCAGCAAACCTGTCAAATCCAACTAGCTTGGATATGGATACCTAATAAAATTAAACCTATCAGCAAAGATCAATCCTTGAAGAATTCCTCACAGGGATCAAGGAGAACAAGGGGAAAATGCCACTTATTACAAACTAAAATAATCCCATATATCTAACAACGAACCCTTATCCATCTAGAAGTGATTACATGGCATACTGAATCATTGCTCAATGAATTCTAAGTTGGATGCTACTGCATCACACTCCTAGGGAAGAAAATAATTCTTCATTAACTCTTTAGGTTGCATATTGTACTTGGAAATTTCTTGTTTTGTCATCCAGGTTTCATATTCAGTAGGTTGATTCTTCCATTTGACCAAGTACTAAAAGAAGGTTTTGTTTCTGGTCTTCCTTAGAATTTTCTTTTCAAGGATGGCTTCAATCTGAGGTTGTTCTTTCTGTGGAAATTTTCCTTTTTGATCTTTATTTGAATCATCTCCATCTATTTGGATACCTACATCTCTAAAAGGATATAAATATGAAACATTAAAAATTGGTGAAATCTGAAGATCAAAAGGAAGCTCCATTAGAGGAAATTTCAATTTAAAATAGGCCTTCCCAAAATAATACAAATTCCATATCATCATGTATTAGCCAATCAAAATGATTTAAAGTTAAAAAAAGGGAGCACCTCTTAAACAATTTTTTAATATAAATTTCGGGATAGGTATCATAAAAACAAACTACTTTTCTTGTTCGTATTTTCAACATATATCCATGTGTGTTTACTCAAATTTCAATTAGGAGAGCTCATTGGATGCAGAATTAAATTCCGCATCCAACGAGCACCCCTGTGGTATACTTTTGATGGGCCCCACTACCCCAAAAGAAAGAAATACCTGAAAAATGTTATGATGATGTCATCATCACAATTTTTCAGGTATTTCTTGTTTTTGGGGTAACGAGGCCCATCAAAAGTATGTCAAGTGGGTACTTGTTGGATATGGAATTTAATTCCACATCCAATGAGCTCTCCCGATTGAAATTTGAGTAAAAACACAGGGAGATATGTCGAAAATACGAACAAAAAAGTAGTTTTTTCTTTTCTTCCTCCAAAATTAATAAATATTATTTTATTAATTTTTCTTAGGAGGCCCATTTTGAGTTGAAATTTCCTCTAATGAATAATAGAAGCATTTGCAGAAAACTTCCTTAAAAATTTAGAAGGTCCAATATTTTTAAGATTCAATTTATTATAAGTTCCTTTAGGGAACCTTTCCTTTCTAATATTGGCCATCACTAAATCTACAACCTGAAAATTTACTTCTCTTATTTTTCAAGTCTACTCTCTATTTATACTTTTCTGCACTTTATTGTAATCTCTTCTTAATATTCTCCCATATTTCATGCAACTAACTGCAAAGTATTCACCCTCTACACTTCTTCTTTCTTGTTTTTCCAAATATCTAAGTTCATATAGACCTATTCGATGCACCCCATAGACAATTTGAAAAGGACTCATACCTATACTTCTATTGGGTGAATCATAGTATGCGAACTTGGCCTGAGAAAGAGCCAAGTCCCACTATTTTGGATGTTCATACACAAGACTTCTCAGTATGTTTCCCAACATCCTATTTACCACTTCAGTCTAACCATCGGTTTGAGGGCTATAAGAAGAACTAAAACTGAGATTTGTCTGCAATTTCTTCCATATAGTTCTCTAGAAATGACCAACAAACTTTCTATCACTGTCAGACACAATACTCAAAGGCAATACTCAAAGGAAACCCATGCAACTTTACAATTTCAGAAAATAATAGGTTAACAATATTGGTTTCATCATTAGTCTTATTACATGCAATAAAATGAGCCATTTTGGAAAATATATCCACTATAACATAAATTGAATCATGACCTCTCTAATTTTTAGGTAAACCCAAAACAAAATGCATGGTTTTGGAATCCCAAGGCCTAGATGGAATAGGAAAGGGTTGATACAATCCCATGTTTTGACTTCTCCCTTTATCATGTTGACAAATTCTGCATCTTTCAACAAATTTCTTCACATCATGCTGCATCTTTGGCCAAAAATAAAAATTACTCACCATAGAAAAAGTCTTGTCTTGAGCAAAATGTCTTGATAGACCTCCACTATGATTTTTCTGGATCAAATTTTCTCTCATTGAACACCTTCGAATACACAATTTACTATCTTTGAATAGTAAACCATCCTGTAACATATAATCTAACCACTAGCTTATTTTATGGGTAACTGGAATTTCATAAGCAACATATATATCCTTGAAATATAAATCTTCCTTATACATGTCAATCAAGTTTTCAAATCCCAAAGTATTGACCTTAACCTTCTACAATATCAGATTTATTCTTCTCAAAGCATAATCAACTTTATTAGACTTACCACTTGTATATTTGATAACAAAGGTAAAGTTATGCAAAAATTCTACCCATTTAACATGTCTCTGGTTTAACTTAGGTTGACTATTTATGAACTATAAAGCATGATTGTCAGAATACAACACAAATTCCTTAGGCATCAAATAATGTCTCTACTTCTTAAGATCCTGCACAAAAACATATAATTCCTTATCATATCAAGAGTATTTTTTTTTGTTTCATTCAAATTCTCACTCAAGTATGCCACTGGCCTCTGCTCTTGACTCAAAATTGCTCCCACTATTGTTCCACTAGCATCTATTTCCACTTGAAACACTTTGTCCAAAATGGGAAAATCCAAGATAGGGTTATTAATTATCTTTTTCTTCAACAAATTAAAATTTCTATCATCTACCTCTATCCATTTGAAAGGTTGTCTACTTCCCCTAAAATTATCTATCAAAGGTGCACAAATATAACTAAAATTCTTAATGAACTCTCTATAGAAACTAGAAATTCCATGAAAACTTCTTACTTCATAAGCATTCCTTGGAACTAGCCAATTTACAATCCCTTGATATTTTTCAAGATCCATCTTCATTCCTTCTTATGAAACTACAAATCCCAAGTAAACTAACTCTTTCTTTAAGAAACTACATCTCTTCAGATTTATTAGAAGCTTTTTCTTTTTGCAAAGTTCTCAACACCAACTTAAGGTGCCTTAAATTCTCTTCTCTATTCTGACTAAAAACCATAATGGAATCTAGATACAATATCGCAAAATTCCTAGTAAATTCTTTTAAAAACTCATTCATCAACCTCATGAAGGTACTAGCTGCATTAGTAAGCCAAAATGGCACCACTAACCATTCATACAAACCATCATTAGTTTTAAATGTTGTCTTCCATTCATCTCCTTCCCTTATCCTAATCTGATGATATCCACTTTCAGAATCTATTTTGGAAAAATATTTTGAACCACTTAAATAGTCCATCAAATTATCAATTCTGGGTAAAGGGAATCTATACTTGATAGTGATCTTGTTGATTTCCCTGGAGTCAATGCACATCCTACAACCACCATCTTCTTTGGACTGAGTATAGTGGGTACTGCACAAGGACTCAAAATTTATTTCACCATTCCTTTCTCCAACAGCTCCTATACCTACTGTTTGATTTCTTCATTTTCTTGAGGAGTTAATATGTATGCTTCTTTATTAGGTAAGCTTGCACCAGGTATTAAGTCAATTTTATGACTAATACTTCTTACAAGGGGTAAAGTATTTGGAAACTGATCCACAATAATGTCAGCACACTCATCAAGCAATTTTTTAAATTCAACGGGAAAATCATCTAAATTCGTAGAAGTTAAAATTACGTTTGGCTTACTAACAAGGGAAAAATGTAGATCCTCCTCTTTTTGAATTTCTTGTAACAATTCTTTGTCAAACATCATCAAAATATTTGAACTCAAACTTTCCTGAACTGTTTCATCTTCCAAGGGTGACAGAGTATGTTTCTTCTCATCTTTCTCCAGAGAATAAGTATTTTTCCTCCCATCATGAACATATTTCCTGTCATATTTCCATGGCCTCCCTAAGAGTATATGGCACACATCCATAGGCATTATGTCACATAATATCTCATCCTTGTAATTCCCAATCTATAATTCCACATTACACTGTTCAGTCACCAAGAGATAATGTCCTTTCTGCAACCAGGACACTTTGTACGGAGTGGGATGCTTCATCCTCTTCAATCCTATATTCTCTACCATCTCAGTGGAAACCAAATTATCTATAGTACCACTATTAATAACCATTTTACAACACTTACCTTGTGACTTACACCTTGTTCTGAACAAACTCTTCCTTTGGGATTGTTCATGTACTTGCTTCTCTGATTTTATCAGAACTCTCTTCAACATAAGAGATTCTCCTTACTCTAGAAGGTTATTCATATCTATTTCTTCTTTTGACTCTTCCTGATCCTATGCAGCATTTACATTTCTTTGACTTGGATAATGATTTCTTGGACAATTACAAGACATATGTCCTATCTATCCATAAGTATAACACTTTACCTATCTGTGTCTGCCTCTTCCTCCACCTCCTCTAAATCCACCTCTCTAGGATGACTGACTGCTAGAACCCTCAACTCCATATTTTGAATTCATACCTCCACTATTAGGAGATCCTCTTCCTCTTACTATATTCTTTCCCCTGTTTCTCTCGTTCTGTTTTCTTAATAGTTTCTCTTATACCTTTGAAGCTACCTGATATGCATCTTCTATAGTTTTCAAATATAATAAACTGAGTTTATCATGTAATCATATCTTAATCCATTGATATACCTAACTACTCTTTCTGGACCTCCCTGTGTTTGTCCAGCTCTAGTACTCAGTCTAAAAAATTCTTCTATGTATTATTTTACAACCATAGTCTTCTGTCTGAGGTTTTGTAACTATCTAATAATATTTAATTGATAGTCTTTACGCATAAAATGACTCTTAATATTATGTAGCATCTTATCCCAAGATTTTATCTTTGAATTACCTCTTCTTTCTCGATGGATCTAAAGCTCATCACACCAGATAGCTGCATGTCCCTTCATTTTGGTAGTTGCATATCTTACTTTCTTCTTTTCTTTAATCTCTTCAAAATCAAAATATTTATTCAAGGAATTAATCCAATCCATGAGTTATTCAACATTTAAATCACCTTCATACATGGGTACCTCCACTCTTGGTATGCTACTGGCAGGGTATTTTTTAAGGATTCTAATATTATAGTTAAGTATAGTATTCTAGGCGATTTTTCTGGATTGAAAAAAACATGTTTATAGATAGGTAGGTGAATATTAAATATGGAACATAAAATTAACACTGAAATGTATAAATTTTGGCGAATATTATGATAAAAAAAACATATTTATGTAAATATCGACGATATTAGACACCAAATAACGAATTTATTTTTTGAAAAAACAACCAAAAATAGCCAATTTGTGAAATTTAGCCGCTAAAATTTACCTAGGCTATTGGCCTTCATCCGCATCTTCAAAACTATGACTTATTTAGTATCTTATTCTTCTTCTTTAGGGGATTCTTCTTCTTCATCGTTGTTATATGAAACTTCTAAGTGGTTCTTTATTTCCATAGCTTCCAGTATTTCTTCCAGTATTCTCATATCTCTCTGTACCTCTTTTTTTGCAAGTTGTCTTGCTCTACCATGTCCTACAGGAACTCCATGCACTCATCCTCGTCCCAACGACATATTTCTATAGGCTCAATCGATGCTCTAATACCAAACTGATGGAACTACTTCATTTACAGACCTTGAAAACTGAGCTTACTGAAACTAACAGGCCTTAATTTTCTCTTAAACAGTTTTCAAAAATGTCTAACTCCCTTTCCGCACTTTAATACAACTCGAAAATTGTATTACCAACTTTTCCAATTTTTTATCTTTTACAACTCCACACTTCTACCCTTGCACTTCACTTTCTGCATGCACCTTTCTGTATTTATGTTCAGAAAGAGGAACTTGATCTTTTCAATCCTTTGAGACAAGAGTTTCCATACTTCCACACTTTTGCCTTTCTGGTTTGGGAAGCAGAACTCGGCATCGACATTTTGAAACTGGGATTTCCTACTTTCATGGCTTCCAACTTCCACACAGGACTTCCTCTCGATTTCTGATTTCTAGTTCAAAAATCACCTTGGTAACTTTTGAAACATATCTTCCACACTTTCGCACCTTTTTGGTTTCTAATTTCCAGTTCGGAATGCAAAAATCACTTTATCAACTTTTATCCCTTGCACTTCTCCAATTCTTGATTTTCGCACTCCGCTCTTTTCCACCGTTGATTCTAGTGTACTCTCCCTCAGTCGTTGATCTATTCCAAGTGTGGATTTTGATCTAGAATGTGTGAATCTACATATTTTTTCCACAGAAATCAATTGTGACTATGGATCTAACCGAGTTGTATTTTCTTCATCAAATTGATCACTGAAATGATCAATTTCCTCTGTAATTTAGAGGTTATGGCAACACTAAGACACATAATTTATACACAGATTTAAATGGAGTGAAATTACACTAAATATGGAATGATTTCATACTTCCACAAAATCATATGAAAAAATCAATCATAACACACGTAGATTCTAATTCTCTATTCTTCATTCAATTTATCAAAGTCAATTACATACAGATACTCTACTTCACTCCTCGCTCAATCTTCTGTGTACACACCTCTCATTCACTCACGTAACCATACATATCCTACCTTCTGCATTCAATCCCCTTTAAAACAAACTAAAAAAACTAGATCCTACTAGCTTTGATCTGGATACCTAATAAAAGTAAACCTATCAGAAAATATCAATCCTTGAAGAATTCCTTGCAAGGATCAAGGAGAATAAGGGAAAACTACCACTTATTACATAATAAACTAATCCTATCTATCTAACAACTAAACCTGACCCATCTATAAGTGATTACATGGGATTTTGACTCATCAGTCAACAAATTTTGAGTTGGATGCTCATGCATCGCAATATGAGGTCCATACTAAAGATAAAGAAGCCTACAAGCCATTTTGAGGACCATTTGAGGTCTGATGTTACTGGTGCAGTGCCTAGAAGCCATTTTGAGAACCATTTGAGGTTTGATGTTTCTGGTGCAATATATTTAATAACTGAGCCAGATTTGAAGGCAACAAAGAGATATTTTAAAATTTCATGAGAGAGTGAAAGCAATATTCATAATGATGGAGACAATATTTCGAATTGTCCTTCTTATCTTGAAGAAATTAGGATGCAAATTAGGGAAAATTTTAAGAACCCCTCCTAAATTTATATATATAATAAATGGGAAAATCCTAGTGATACATAAGAAAGTGTGAAGCCTATTTTATCAATAATATAATATGTATATATAATATTTTGGCGAATCTTTCATGGAATTATGAAACCTTATAAAATATGGGTGAATCTTTCATGGAATTATAAAATCTTGTAAAATATTGGCGAATCTTTTACAAAATTATAAAATCTTGTGAAATAAGATGAATCTTTCACAAAATTAGAAAACCTTGTATAATATTTAGCAAATCTTTCACAGTATTAAAAAACTTGTAAATTTTGTGGAATTTTTCATTGAAAGATATAAACTTAAGACTTGACAAAATTTGACTTAATAAAATACCTAGATGATGTTGCATTTACTTTAGAATTGTCACGTACTCTTGCACTATAACACCTTGTAAAGAAAATCCAATTTCCAAGCTAAATTGTTGACTTTATTCATCACAACTACTTATATACTACTAAGTTCAAACCTGCTTAGAGATAAAATGGAGACATGCTTTCATAAATATTTGGAATTTACAGTAGAACATTTTATCAAAGTGTGAAGCTCATTTATCATACTACACTCAATGTACAGTCAATTTTCACAAAGTATGTTGGGCCCAATCATCCCCCTCAATCTGAGAATATAGCTACAATTAAAATAGTTGTTTAAAGCACTACTCAAAATAAAATTATTTATCAATGCTCTCAAAAAACTTGAATGTATGGTTGCCTAGAATCCACATTGACATTAACATATTTATAGCAAGGATGTCCTTGTTTTCTCGCATGACCTACAATCAAGGTGAATAATTTGTATAAGACAAAGATAATAAGGTACCTCACAAAACATTAAATCGGAAAATAACACATTGTTTTTAGTTTACAAACTTTCCATAAAATACAAATGCTCATCATTTATGATTCCCAATAGGGAAAATTTTAGAAACACGTACCTCAACATATTCTTTCAAGATTTATTTATAAATATGGCCAGAATCCTAGAGGCTCCATGTAATGATATTTTAGTCATGAAATCAAAAATAAAATTTCATTAGATGAATGTCGGTCTCAATGTCAATAGGTCTCCTATGATGAATGCATAGGAACCTAGTAAGCCCCAGTGCATAGACCATTTTTCTCTTCACTTAGAAACTCATATCTCATTTCCATTTCTAAAAACCAACACATCTTTTCAAAGAAAATATAAAATAAACATAGTATATTCTAAAATTAAAAATGGTGAATATGCTTAAGTCATGCAACAAAGTGAAATAGAATACAAGCATCTTTCCTCGAAACATCAAATATTTAAAGAGAACAATAATAATTATAAAAAAAAATTGAATGCTACAAAGGGCTACAAAGGGCTCAAATCACAATCAAGTATCAAGGGAATAAAAATATAAGAAAAATAATGCAATCCAAATTTAAGAAACAAACAAGCCATTTCTGAAACTAATCAAGCTAGTACAAAGGCCTAAAACTATAGTCAAGTATCAAGGGAACAAAAATAAATTTAACCAAAATAAACACAAACTTTCAAATTTGAAAAAATGATCCAAATGAAAGAAACAACAAACCGTTAATATCTTCCAAGATATCAAAGTTAAAAAATTTTAACTGTTGATTGAGTCTATTATTGCAAAGCGGAAGTATTGTTAAATTCATTATTTAACCTTTAATACTAGGACACTATCTATAAATAGATAGGTCCCAACCTCATTTCCCATCAAATATAAGAAAAAACCAATGTGTTAGTTAACTATCAAAACATCAAACTTCAAATAGATTGCATCATGGAAATCTAGCTCCAATATTATTATATTTAATACGAATTATAGACTATAGAACATATTTTTACGTGAAATGCAAGTTGAATTTTATATATGGTAATTCTTCTCCTGTCAAGAATTTCATTTACATGAACTTTTGTAGATTAAATATCATTATGACCCTCCAAAACATTATGTTTAGTATCAAGTGCATTGGAAACATTTGTTATATTGCATTCTCCTATTCTCTCACAATATGATCGCCAAAGTGCTGGAGCTCTATTGAATAAAAAATTAGTAATGTCATACTTTGTTACATATAATCTTAAACAAGTATCCACATTCTTATCAAGCTTGTTCCTCAACTTTGACTTCAAGAATTATAATGCACTAAACATTCTCTCGTCTTTTATTGATCCCAAAATCCTAGTTTGACATAAATCAACTAATTTGAAATACTCTGACAGGTTTTCTTGTAAAAATTGACTTTCACCTAAAATAGTCTAGAATTTGATTACTTCACCATATTATATAGGATTCTCCAAAACAAGATATTGATTTGACATTGTTTCAACAAAGAAATTCTTTTTCTCATATAATTTTGATGAATCTAATATACCTCCAATCTCTTCTCCTTGTACCTTGACATTCCTACCAAAGTGGTGCACTAAAATACTCAATTTTGCTAAAAAAAACAGCTTTCAAAGTGTCTATATCTTTTTCATTATTCCAATATTCAGGGTACACCACAAACATGGCCTCCAATAATTCATCTCAAGGAAATCATTCTCTTATCTTCGATGATAATGATTGTGCAATTTGTATCAAGTTGTGTCTCACTGAAATCACAATATCATTGAACTAGTCTCTTGACACATGACACTCTTCGGTGGTTTGTCCCATATTACTAACATATTGAAAGGGAACCATATACCCATGCACTACCATACATAGTCTCCCTTGTTCATTTCTATATCAATGAGAGTAGTCCAACCATTAAATGTTGGACTTGTAAAAGACCCTGGCATCGTATACAAATTATCCAATGCAAGGCATGTTAATTTCCTTACATTTGTGTACTCTGCAATATACATTGTATGACTCTGAGCCATTTTCACAAGGACATTCATTTCATGAATCAAAGGGATAATTCCAGCCAATGTTAATAATGTCTCTATATCAGTTAGTTGAAAGATAATATCTTGAGCTTTTTCCACACTAAAGTGATGTTCATACATCACCCCTACCAATTATTTGTACTCACTAAATAGTCTTTGAGCTGGTCCATTCAAAAAAATCCATCTTGTATCAACATCTTTTAATAGTTTTTTTTCCATCTGTAATATCGTCTGTGAATTGTTGAAACTCTGTAAATCACTTAGGACTATGAAAAAAATATGCATGAGTCTCATGTACAAGTTATTCAACTTTTGAAACCAGTGGAAACTTGCTTACTATTTTAAATGCAAGATCATCCTAGGAGCCATACAATGAATAATGATCATAAATGGTGAAGCTAATAGTTTTAGTTTGACACAAAGTCCATTCCTTTGTCCTTGCATGCTTGATTCTCCAACACATACCTACCTTTTTGAGACCATTAAATCATCCATACCACCAATTTCCTTCAAAGTCTTAATAACAAGCTCATAAATATTTCCAGCAGTAGAACTCTTCTTCTTTTTTGGAATCCCAAGTAGATATGAATGGCTAATATGACCATTAACCATATAAATATTCATGCATACCCATGAAGTATTATCAATAGCTGTAACTTCGTCCAAAGACAATGAAACAAATCTGGCATTTGCAATCTTCTCTTTCAAATCATATTTTTCTACTTGAGCTAGATATTTTTCCCATTCCCAACCACTCGTTATAGACCAGTGAGAAGATGGAAAAATCGATACGTCAAGAAAGGATATATAGTTCTTATAATCTGGATAATCTGTCATAAGAGGACCTTTAGATAAGATGTGAAATACAGTACTTAATTGTGTCATCTTGGATAGTAAATTTCTTTCCATTGTTTTTCCAAATAGAGATGTTATAGTACCTCCACTTGCCTCAAGTTTACTCTTACTTATTAAGTGTTTATTATATTCTTCTTGATATTTGACATGTCAACATTCCTCAGAATATTTCTATTTGGTAATAGACTTCTCCTCACCATTTTCAATTTTCTTGACATAAATCTTTCCCGCATGCTTCTCTATTGTATATAACTTCATTTGCAATTTTACTGCCTTGCCCAGTTTCCAACTACATAGAATGAATTTAACTTATCATGGATATTCCTTCACATTTATTGGGGTTATTGGTTCAATAAAAGGAAATTTTGAGGCCCATTGCGATTGGAATTGTATCCCTATGTCTCATTGGCCTTTCTTCCTTTTTCGTGATTGTGAATGATTTGTGTTTTTCCCAAGGAAAAACCTTCAACATTATAATTTCCAATTTCTTGTTGAATTGCATTTATCTCACTTTGTTCACTAGAGGAACCCGTTTTATCATTCGTTATATGTTTATTAGATGGATTCTCATAAGTGTTGACATCTCTCTCATTGATGGGTTGCTCAAACGAGTTTGAATCATGAAGAGAATCTAGATTCTTAGATTGAGGCTTCTGAAAGTATGATAATACATCCCTCTGTTTTGATGCTTTCTTTCCATGGTCAAGGTTTGACATCTTTTTGAATATTTCACAATTGAAATATCAAATAAATATAGAAAACCAAAGTGAAAGATGCATGATAAAATAGAAATAAAATCAATACAATTTGTAACATATCCATGATAACATCAATTATATAGGCTAGAAAATTTAAACCTAGTAAACTAAACCCATCCATGTTTAACTTCAAAATTAGGCTCCATTGTAATAGATGAAGGAAGGTTTTGCAACCTTCTGGACATACGAAGAGGTTGGTCCTCCACAACTATAAATTTGACTCACACACCTAAATTCCAACTAAGCACAAACAAGCCAAACAACACACACTAAAAATATCGTAAGTAACATAGACACACCAGATAAAACATACACCTTCCAAAAAACATCCTGGGATGATTAGGGACCAGGTCTAACCAGTGAAGATCGAAGGATGGTTACTTGGAGTTTCGTGAAGAGTTATTTGGGTGAAAGCACTAGAATCACCCAACTACCCTCCAAAATTGTCAACTGAGGTTACCTTCCAAGTCCATCTTAGGTGCATTGGAAATATCCTTCCAATACCACCTGTGTAATATGCTAGTTTCTGGAGACTAAGGCTACCAAATCTACACCTAGAGTCTGGAGAAATAGTTGTTGTCCTGATTGATGTGCATGGGAAGGGTAGCTAAGCCCAAAACCCTATCAATACCAACACCTCACAGGGACCAAGAAGTGGTATTGATAATATCCCCAAACACACAACAATCATGGTAAAGGATCGAACAAGGAAGTGGACGGGTATCTCCTCAATCAATCTCTCATGTGTCCTCGTGCTTAACTCCTATGTGAGAGGTGATTTCTAGATTATCTCTTGTAGAAGTGGATTTACCTAAATATAGACCATTATGTTTGAAATCAAAGTTCTTTTGGACAGTTTAAATCTCCTAGTCCAAAAACATATCCTAAGCTAGTTGATGATCAAACCTATAAAAATAAAATTACTAATAGATTTTAAGTTAAACGTTATTTTTAATTGTTGTATTACTCAAGGTAGAGGAATGAGACTGAATGGTGTTATAGAATCAACAAAGTGAAAGAAAATGATGTATAAAATTTTCAAAATGAATGCAACTGACAATGCAATTTTTTTTATTTTTCTTTGTAAACGAAAACTATTGAAACTTTTTTTTTAAATTTGAGAAACCACAAGACTTCAAATATTTTTTATTTTTCTAAAAAATAGTGATAAAAAAAACTAATGAAAAATAAAAACTACCTTTTGTCTTTCCATACACTAATGAAGTGGTAATTACATCCTAAGCTAGGAAACTGACATTTATACTATGGAACATAATCCCTTAAATCTCTCAATCACGTCTTTGTTTGTTTAGTGAAATGTTTGAAGGATATTGATATGGTTTTTGTCAAATGATCTATTCCACATAGAACTCCACCACAACTCCAAAATGATTTGAAAAATATTATACCATTATCTCATTAAATAAATCAAAGGAATAAGCAAAATAAGCAAACATTACTAATCAAATTTCAAGTTCAACAAACATACATTAGCTTTTATGAAGGAATATTATAATTTTTATTATAATTTATGCAACTTAGAATTTTATTCCTCCCTAACAATCCTTATTTATAACCAATATGTACCAAATAATGTGCCATTTACATGGCCCATAATACCCCTAAACTATAAGGTTTTGCATGTCCCCATGCAACAAAACTATTTATTGGTCCCATGCTTCCATTTTCTCTTACATGCTCATATTTTAGATTACTCCACATATTCCTTGTAGTCATATGCTTAAACCTTCCATTAACACCTTCCATACACAAATCTTGACCTTCTACAAAGGAAATATAGTTTCTTTTAGAAAATTGTGTATTTGCAAAGTGCTATAGCTTGCAGTTTCTATAGTAAATCAAACATGTTAAAAACTATAGTTGTTATCCAGCTCATATATGTTGTTGCAAGATATCCTATGTTGCTACCTCAAAATACAATGTATTCATCATTAAATTCCTAGTTTTTAGTAATGTTTTCCATATGGTGTTCACAAGGTGTTACTGCTTCCTAATTTGTTACTGCAACTATTGTCATGAGAGTTGGGGATGCAATTATATTACGACTATTGATTGCTTCGCTCTGATACAAAGATTACACCATTGTGATTTTGGTCATTTAAGAGGGCTAATTCATGTATTGGTACTATATATGCACAAACTAGACAACTCTAGTTTAGACATCATTCTAAAGTGCAAGCTAATCGAAACCTGAGTACCATATACCACTTTGTTGTAATTTTCTGAGTGAACAACAAACTCTGAAAGTTTTTTCATGGAATTCTAAAATATAGTAAATGAACTCTAGTTTGCAGGACCATGAGTTGCTTCTTATAGTAACAATAGAACCACCAACAACCATTCCCTTTAAATTGATTCCATCCTATTGTTAGAATATTCCTCTTTGGTTTATAACAATAGATATGTCAAAATGTTTAGGATTTTTCATGCAAATATTTGTTTTTGTAGTAATGTAGGTATTTCTTCCTCACATGACAGCTATATTCCTACAAAACTTGAATTTTATGACATGAAATATATACACCTCATTAAACCCAATTCACCTTGCATGAAAGATAACCTTGAAAACCCTAATTCATGTATAGTATCCAGTTCAAGCCTTTATAATCAACTATTCATGGAAATATTCATACTAGTTAGGATGATTCATGTGAATCTATAGAAACATTTGTTTTTAATAAAAGGAATTTTTCATAAAACTTCTCCACAATAAAGAGTAAAACTAAAGTAGGGAAAACTCGATTGCAGCAAGAATTTTATACACAGGATTTCTGAAATATGAATATATTAGTGACTTGTTTCTCTTGTAACCAAATACTAATGATATTCCTCTATTCCATGTACCTTTCACATTTGTAATTACTGGTCTAATTTTTTGTGTACTTATAGCTTCCATGCTTTGGATAGACTGCTCAATATGTTTTTGGTTGTTAACCTTTAAACTCTCACATTCGGTCCTTTTGCTAATTCTTCTCTTTGTTCCTGTAAACTTGATCTAAAAGAACTTGCTTTATTGTGCAAATGACATATTCAGATTTTGTTATTTTCATACAAACTATTAATGATTTGAATTTTCCATCAACTACTACACAATGTGGTGAACTTCATGTTTTGGAAACAAGAACTTTTGATATATCTTCTTCATGCACCATTTTTTGCGTCATAATCATCTCATTCTATTCCTCCCCCCAACTAAATTTTTGATGCCCTCATCAAAAAGGAACTTTTAAAATACGATGATATAAGATATTAAGCATTTAATTTATTGAAAAATGAATAGATTTACAAGTTAGTAACTTACCTTTTTACATAACATGTTTATTTTTTCATGCATGCCAATCCTTGAGATGAAATGGCCATGAATTGTTAGAGCTCCAGTTACCTGAGTTTGATGATTACTAGAAATGATAATTTTTCCTCACTTGATTCCATGATTGGTGCTTCACTTTATTTAATGCATTTCTAGTTCCCCTGATAATGAACTGATATGATCAAGAATAGAGGCTCTTTGAACTAATTTAGTACTCAGGTTGAATTGCTGCTACATTTTGTTGGAGATGGCATGCCCAATATGTACCTTGTCAATATTTTGTCATGTGAAATAATATTGATGATGGATAGCCTCTAGATAAACACACTTGATATAATATCATTGATTTCCTCTTGAAAAATTATGTTGCATACCCTTGGAATATTGAAAACCCTTAATGTTTTCTTCATGACTCCATTTGTTGGAGTCATAGTACTTTTTCCCTTGGGGGTTGTATTTGAATTTATATTCCTCCTTAAACTCTTCCACTTATAATGAGATTTTATGAATAGATGGAGGAACATTTCCTATACCATGCTTAAAAATTTCAGAATTTGATTTAAAACTATCTGGAGACTGGGAGTATGAGTCAAGATATCGTACCCATGCCAAAAATGATTCTTGATTCGACAAGCTTCCTGGCTGATTTTCAACTAACTGTAATTGAATTATTTGACTTCCTTAAACTTATTATTTTTTTATTAAATTGTATGGGATTATAAAGGAACATGTCCCCTACACCCTAAAAATATTCTATAGTTTTATTCCAACTTATGAGGGAGTAATGGGGAAATAACCATACCTATGCCAAATCTTCCTTCAAATATGCAACACTTTCTAGATCACTGTAATTTAATTTTATACCCAACTTAAGCTTGATAGTCCTTGATGAAATTTAACAAGTATCTATATTATGATGTCCTTTATCATTTTAAAAATCTTCATCCTATGATATGCATGAATCTAGGAGTAATATTTACGACATCAAACCATATCGCTTCTCGATGCTTAAATGCTCTATTTTTTTTCTCCTCTGGAAATGAGAATGAATTTGTTTCCATATCATGCATGCACATTATTTGATCCTCCATGCCCTTTGTAATTCATAAAGTATTATCTCTAATAATTTACATACATTCCCTACGAGGGTAGGAGTAAGGAGTGACAAGTACAAAAATTATTTATTGGTTATCTTTTTCATTTTTTTCTCAAAGAAACTAAACCATTGTTGGTTTTCACCAATTCTCTGCCTCATGGCGCCATTTATGGTTTTTTGGGTTTGGTTTTGATTGTCCATTTTGATTATCCATATAATACTGAATTACTTGGAAAATTCTAGGCACTTGCAAACCTTTTAGGAGGGTGATGCATTAGAAAGCACCGCAAAAGGACTTGACATGAATCCAAGTGGAAGTTATCAACTTGAAAGTCACGGGAGTTATCAACTTGAACATCATAAATCAGAGAACCAATATGAACACAATTCAATGTTTGAAACCTGTTCATTCAAGGCAACCTCATAGAACCCATGACATATCCGATTTGAAGAATTTCACTCAAAAATCGGAACATGGATATGAAGGGGATCTAAAGAAATTGGAGAACAATTTGGTTCATAATAAGCCAATACTCATAAAAAATACCTTGAGCATGAATCCTGGTTTTGAGGATAAATAAAGGGTTAAGGATAATAAAATTGGATTGATAATAGTGATAAGAGTACAGAAAAAAAATGGTAAATTTGTGACTGGACATATCCCCAAAATGAAATATTTTGCATGCAATAATGTACCTATGTATCAAAAAAATGATGAAAGCATATTGAATGATGCTTCTTCCTATTTTTCAATGCATTAAGCTAGCATTTGTAATGTCCCCAAGCAGATGAGGTATGATTTATTGAGTTATTTTTGGTTTAGAATTTATTCATCACTTTGTCTACTATGCTATGCTATTACTGTGATCACATTGGCCCTCATTAGACACCAAATTTATTTCATTGACTAGGAATATGGTTAAAGTTTCATCAAACATATTGTTGACACACTGCTATAGATGGAATGGCTTATCTCTCTCAAATTGAAATTATATCTACCACCCTATTGTAGGTTGTTCTTGCATGATTTCGGTTTATAAATTTTGTCAAATAATTATATTACTTACTGCTATAAATGACCATGGTAATTCTAGTTTGTTGCGCTAGTTTCCTAAGACTTTGTTCTTGAATTTCTATCCATAAATTTATAAATATTAACCTTCCCAAAATTTAAGTTTCAATAACAATTTAATAGCATACATAACTTCACTTAAAACATTCATAACATAACAGTTCAAACTGATATTTAAACTCTAAACTGAGTACATTCATGCTAAGTGACTGAGTAGTTTTGGACTTGACTAGTGCATCCCTCAATGAGGATAGCGTCCCGTGAATATTGAACAAGATTCCTCTCCAATACTGAAATAGACTTCAACAATCTGTGGCTGATATTCACATGCCTGGAAATGTTAGTTTTGTTTTTGCAGCTGATGTATGTTCCCAAATGTCAAATAAATATTCTTCGAGTGTAAATCAACTCTCCATAGAAGGTCATGAACCTTTCTTGAGCAGCTCACAAAGATTGAAGGAGTGTCTTCTATGCTTTAATGCTCCCATCCAAGGTTATTTGTTGCTGCTAACGAACTGATATGACTGAGATTAGTTCAGATCTGATGTATCTCTCCATGTGGAGCAAATAATGACTAAATATCCTTCCAAATAGCCTCCCTCTTGAATCACGACTTGTACAGTGGGTGATATACCAAGTTTGCAACCTCATTCACAATATGTCATCTCAGACGAGTTGGATAAAGGGAGTGGAGTGCGCCTTCCTGAGTGTAACTCACAGTCTGTAGCTAAGGCACTCTTTCCAATGCTTCTTCCACCCAAAATGTTACATTTAATTGTAGAGCAAAGAGTAGGAATTCATAGTTAGTAACTTAGTTCTATGGGTTGATAAAGGAGATATATGTTGTTTTAGGTTATTTCTAGGTAATATTTAGACCTCAAAAGGTATGAAGCAACACTTAATCAGAAATTATGGGAAACATTAAATCAATTTCTACCATTATCTGGACTGTCCTACCCTTCATAGCAGTAGTAAGAAGGGTCAAAATCAAATATGGGAAGATCGTTCTATAAAGAAAGAATTTTTGGGAAAAGAATGAAGGCTGGAAAATAATAAAATTATGCTTCTAGGATATTTCCTCACCTAATATCAATAGTAAAAATTTTTGTTTCCATTTCTGGGTATAAATTTGAAGTGATTTCTTGAGGATGCAAACCTAAATCCAACCACTTCTGGGCATCTCAGACTCCTCGTCCTCTTGTGCAATTCTAGGCAACTTTGTCGATGAAAACAACCTTCAAGCGTTCTTTGGCATCATTGGGGGTAAACCACAAGTTTGACTTAGTTCTTCAAGATCTTCCTTCACAACTTTGTGGTGTGCTTTTCTAACTACAACTATTTGTCAATTATAGCCTCTAAGAAACACTATAACTCGATCTATTGCATCCCATAAGCATGCAATCTAACTTTTAGTTCCTTGTGGTTTTGGAAGAAGGTTGCAAATAGTCCAATTAATAGCCACCACTCGCATGTTGAAGACGAAGAAAATAAAAGTTGTCTTTTGAATGAGCATCTTGTTGGCTCTTTATGAAATGGAAGAGGAGATAAGTTGATGATAAATGAGGGTGGTCTCCCCAATCACTTGAATAGTTCAAACCCTGTGACAGTGAAAAAGAAAGTGTTTTTGTCTAAGAGCATGGCTTGATCAAGCCACTTCATCACTCTTTCCCAAATCTTGTGAAAATTGGTCTAAGTGAACCATGACTTTGACAAAGTATTTCCCATGAAATTATTGGAGTAATATAGGGCCCATATTGTACCTATTTTCCTAGATCAGCAAGTCCTGCAACAACCTATGATAGGATAAAATCACCTCTCACAGGGTTACAAAGACATTCCAATCACTGGAGAACTTAGGTCATGACACGATACAACTTATCACAGGTATGAATCACTTCAAACACTAAATAGTTAAGACACTTGAGCATCACCCCTGCTCAAAGTCTCCAACATCTCCCTCTCACAGTGAACTGATCTGTAAAATTTCTATACAGAGAGTCCTAGAATATTTTAGTGAACATGCTCTGAGACCAAGTTAAATTTCAGATCACAGTAACAGATTTTGCACTCATAATTTAAACCCTAAGATTTAAGAAGCTTAAAATATATACACCAAACAAAATACTAATTCTAAATGTTGTAAAATCCAAATACATTACACTGAAAATATGAACAACATTTACAATTTTACACAAATCTGAACTCTTAAACCTTTATCTGTATTTTATGCTCTAGTGTGAAACCCTAACTACCAAACACTAGATTTGTCACAAAAAATGAATTAATACAATCACCCACTTTTACTTATTTTATAGATGAATAAAGCAAGGGTTTTAAAAATTTAGAAACCCTAAATTTAGCTAGAATACATATGTATTTTATTGACTAGAAGAAACACAAATTACAATTCTCTAGTGCAAAACCCTAACTGTTAATCACTAGATTTGCCAAAAAAATTAATGAATACAATCACCCACTTTGCCTTCTCTTATAGATGAAGAAAGAAAGGGTTTTCAAAATTTAGAAACCCTAAATTTAGAGGTAACCCCAACCCATCAATTTAGCCTCCAAAACAGCTAGAGGAGGTTACCGAGATAGAGCACCCAACTACTAGAACAATTAGAAAATAAAATCATGTGCAACCTCCTAGGGTTCAAAGCCCTCTCCTAGAATAGAAAAAGCATATGAACAATCTACACAAAAGCACTTTTTTACAAACACAAAAGCAAGTCTAGAAAATAGAAATTGTCTAAGGATGAAAACAGCCTCAACTTATACCTATATCTACTACACCTCATAGAGTCTCCTACCACTACTGCTTTTTTATCATTCTGTACACATAGCCAACAAAAGTATGCCATGCAGGTATGATCTCAATATGAGTGTCTAGATCATGACTAATTAGCTCAATTGAATAGTAGTCTAAAGTACTCATACATGACATGTTAAAACAAGATTAAGTACTGTCTAATATTTGTAATACCCCGGTTTTAACCCCGCTTACATTAAAAATACATGATACGTATATTGTAAATAATCTTGGTGTGGAGCTAAAGGCCAAGGCCCCACCATCGATTTGGTTATGTTGTGTTTCTATTTTGGGAATGGTCACTAATGGATATCGGGACATACGACATATATTTAATTGTGGCATCATGTAAACACGCATTTTAATTAAATAACCCAACTAGCTATGTTCGCGGAAACTAAAATGAGAAGGGTCATGATTCTGAAGGATAAGGAAAGGGGAATGTTGGGCATTGAGTCATGGGGGAAATCCATGTGTTACCACCACCCTTAATTATTCCATTGTTAGTTGGAGCGGTGATTGGATGGCAGGAAAACCACCACCACCCCCATGCCTGCTCACACTCTCCCCACGACGCATATGTTGTTCTATCCACTCACCAGATCACAAGTTTGTTCATCTCCTCTTAGGCAAGCTAAGATAAAAGGTTCCACATTCCATTGCAGGGGGTTCAGTTTATTTTCTACCTCACCGATTGTTGGGTTGCGAGCCTGCTAACTCTTCCTCTACCTCATGGATTTGATGGGTACGGATTGATTCCTTACTAGGATTCACACAGAGTTTTGTGTCTTTTTCCATGTTTATCAGAGAACATATTGTCCTGTTATTTCCATCGTTGAAATTGTGGTTTTAATGGCACCCATATTTATGTGGGTTGCATTTTGTCTCTCACACAGAGATTGGAAGTCTGGTATTTTCCATTCCCGGTCTGTGTGATCTTTCCCAGCAATTGCAGTGGGATTTGTTTGTTGTGGGTTCATATTTGTACTCGGCTATTGTTTTCCCACGATTTTGCTTGGTTGAATTTTCCCTTTTTATGGTGGTATCGGTTGAGGATTGTTGTGAGTACCTGCGTTCTATCTGACTGTGTTTCTCCCCTATAAAAGCTTGAATAGTTGTTTGACTACTTGCATGCAGTGGTTTTTTTCCTCGAACTACATTGGAGTGGTGAATGAGGGCCTGAGGTGCTTGATAAACCTGGTGAATTGAGAACCACATAGATAGAGCTACTGAGCTGGATTTCTTCTCCACAATCCCTGAATAACACGGGAAGGGATATTAGGGTCTGAGGGACTGTGTTGCGGAGAAAGGGATGATCTCCTTATGTTGGGTGTGTGTGGGTGTTCTAGAAGCTAGGCTGGTTCAGGTGTCAGTGTCTGTGGCTCTCCAATGAGCTCACCAGCTTAGCATTAGCCTTTCCTAGCTCCTGGATGGCCTGATAAACCCAACTTTGTTGGCTTGGCTGATTTGTTGTTTGCCTGATAAACCCAATTATGTTGGCTTGGCTGAACTGTGTACCCTAGTTGTGTTGTTATCCTTGGCTACGTGTAAGCCTGTTAGTTCCTTATTCCTTGGGGAATCATGCCCAGCTCGGGGATGGTAGCATTTCTGAGAGATTAAGGAGCATGGGGGCCTATGGTTGGGTGTAACATTACAGTGACGTAGCTGGTTGCAGAAAAATATCTTTATAAGATAAGTATTCTTGCCTAACTTGTGTCTGCAATCATATTTACCTTTAATGAATGATGATATACATGTTAAATGCTGAGCTGTATATGCATGAAGTGTTGATTGATATGTTTTGCTTCCGTTGTGTATAATAAATGATTATGCTTCATAATATGCTTTATGTTTTTAGTATCATTCTTCAGCACTATATGTATGTATCTTCATGTCCATGGGGCTAGATGCTCGGATGATTTGATGTATAGTAGCATCCTCTTCACTGGTCGGAGGGTCAGGGACGTTACAGTGTGGTGTCAAAGCCCTGGTTGTAGTATCAGCCTGAATGGGCCATGAAGATGCAGTGATAGAGTTTATGTTGTAGCATTGGGCCTCAAAAGGCCATGAATAGCTAACAGAGGTAGGTTGCCTACTACCCTGAAGAAACCAAGAAAATGGGTGAAGCCCAGAAAATTCACAAAATTTTCTAAGTGTTTGGCCGTCAGCCCATCGGAACACTTAGACAGATGGATCGCCGATGTTTAGCTGATGGCGCACCCGTCGTTGCAGTAGTCTAAGACACTATCCACCTAACTAATAGTTGATCCGATCATTGATGGCGCAGAAGTTATGAAATGTTCTAAGTGTTGACTTCGTCGACGAGCGAACCATGTTAGTTGCATTCATCATCAATGAACAGTGGAAGGGATCAAATGATTGTAGACCTGCCATTGCATATATCTAGAGAACTATCCTCCTGACAGATAGTTGATCCGACTGCCGATGGCGCAAAAAGTTTTAAAAAAAAAATCTAAGTGACAAAAACATCGGCCATCGGAAGAAGATTGTGGTTTGTCCATCCACCATTGCGGAAGCCTAGAGCCCTAGTATTCCGACAGGGAGAAGCTCCGACTACTGATGCCAGCCAAAATCATGTCTCAGTTCACTGATCAGAAAGCATTACCGAATTGGACCGCCGATCGAAAAAGGATCGAAGATGATGAGCCGTCGTTGTGGCTGCTGATCGAACTAACCTGCCGATTCTTTAGTCTTCCACTCGCCGATGCCAAAGTGTTAGTGGATTGTGGCCAATGCCAAAGTGTTATTGTTAGTGGGAGATGGAGCTGACAGAGTCAGTGGAAGATAAGCGATCGATGAACCGATGATGCAGAGGGAAGGAAGACTGAAAAGAGAGAAATTTCAAAAAAAATTCTAAGGCATGGAATTATCGGCCATTGGTGATGGTTAGTTGATCACATCGCTGATGATCAGATGATGCAATCACTGAGTAAAGTCTATGGAATGGCCACCATTGCAGAGATCAAAAAGACTAAAGTGCATCTGAGTGCCAATGTCATAGCTCCTAGGGTTTCGATCGCTGATAGACTTATGACTGCGGAAGACTTAAGGAGATTGTGTTCTGTCGTTGCGGAAGCAAAAGGGACTAACCGTCTGATGTGTAGGACACCCGACCACTGACAGAAGAAGAAAGTTCCCAAATTTTGTTTAATTGTTGAAATCATCGACGGAAGTTGGTTGATGAGACCACCGACGGACGTCGGCAGAAATTAGTTGACGGAGCACCCGCCATTGTGGAAGCTGAGACAACTATCCCCCCGTTGTATTAGTCTCTCCACTTGCCTATGTCGAGGTGGTTAGTGTATAATGGTTCCAAGATCTAATAACCTACTACGATGGAGTGAAGTGCTCGGGAGTGTCGAAACTGTGGAAGAGTTAGGGCTTGTTGGGCAATAGGGCAGACCCGAGTTAATTCTTATACGTCGCACCAACAAAAGACCCACCGTGTTGGCCCTTTTGGCAACAACCTGCGCGCAGGTTGCAGTCTCACCCGAAACAGCAATGGGGTGCCGCAGAATTAGGTTTCTGCATGCAGAAAGGGGTATTAATGTACCTTAGCCTTTAAAAGCAATTATTAATCAACACTTGTAAATTTTATCATTCATTCACATATGACTTCGCAGCACAATAAACAAACTAAACTTGCATAACCCACTACGGGGAATTCACAGCGAAGCTTATTACTAGCAGTGATCTTATGTTATCAGATGTATTCAGTTTAATGCACGAAAATAACAGAAACAGAAACAACACAATAAAACCACGACACCAAATATAACGTGGTTCACCCCCAGTGTAGGGGCTACGTCCACAAACTGTGTTTTATTCCTCTTTCCTCAAAACCACAGTTGATCTGCGCACTCAGCTGCAGATCCCTTCAGTCCTTAACAGCCGCGCACACAGTAGCAGGCTTCTGCGCACACAGCTACAGATCTTTCTTCCTTTTCTTACAAAAACCCTCTGTGCACACAGCTGCAGAGGTCATCCACGCACACAGCCGGGACTTATCCTTTCCTTACAAAAACCAACCTTACTTCACCTTATCTTTCTTTACATCAAAAATCCTAACCTATCCTTTTTACACAAGTGCTTATTTATACTGCGCAGTTTTACAAAACCATGGTCTTAAACCATGGGCACCCAAAAACCCTAAACCCTGGATTTAAACCACGGGTTTATTACAAAAAAAGGGTTTTGACTTACCCTGACACCCCTAAGAATATTTTGGCCCATAGCTCCACTTACAAATTTTCTAATTAACCGCGACGTTACCCAAACATGGAGTATGCGCCCCAACAGCCCCTAAGACTCACTAGTGCCCCGTCCCGGGGCACTCTGTGAGGACTCTGGTGGGTGAATCTTCTGCGCGAGGGCCTGGAAGCAACTGGTGAGATTATGCAGAATCTCATCAGCGGCTTTCTCCTTTTCCACCAGTTCCTGTAATACTGAAGAAGAGTTTGTGTCAGCCTTTTCCTGCGCAAAAGTGTTATAGGTCTTCAAAATTTTGAGCTGGGTCTCCGCAGTATTGGTCAATTCTAATGCTTCATCAACCAGGGGCTGTAACGCATTTTCCAGCATCGTCACCTTCGTCCTGCAAGACTCAATTTCCTGTTGAAGTTCCTTGCTGCGCTTTACTTTAGCCATCTTCTGCATAGGTGGCAGCATCTTGATTTCTATTCGTACTGCATCTAACTCATCCTAGCGCAACTTGATGGTTTCCTGAATCTTCCCTACATCTGGATGGTCCTACAGGTTTGCCCATGCTTCTATGCTATCTTCCATTAGTTTTGCGACACTAGCCACGTTGTATGATATTTTTGATGCTGAAGCCTTGATATCCTGCTGGCACTGTTCTCGAACCTCTGGTGGAGTCTCAGGGGGAATGCGCAGTTGAAGTTCTGCAATCTGTTGCTGATGTTCTATCTTCATCCTTTCCAGCTCACTGCAGGACTGCTGGTCATAGTCTTTCATCTTAGTAATCTTCTGCTTTGGTTCCTCTGTTTCCTGTATGTCGGAGTCAGAAAGACTCCGACATGCCTCATCCAATGCTTGCATTAGCGTAGTTGTTGTCTGTTCAGCCTCTTTCTTCTGTTGTGCGATCTCTTCTAGGCGTGCGGTGAAAGTTTTGTTTTGCTTGATGGAGTCTTCCAGTTGGATTTGTGACACTTGAGTTCGGGTATGGATCTCCTTTGTAATCGCGAGCTGACGGAGGTGCAACTCTGACATAGGCATCTTTGTATAATCAAGCTCCGTGGTTATATTTGTCTGGGGTCGAGAATCAATGTCAGGTTGCATCAGAGTTGCACTTGATACCTGTCCCTGGGGATCCCTAAGTGGCCATTGCCTAATATCCTACTGCATGGGTTCCATAGTGCTGCTTGTCGCAGTACTGGGCGCTGATTTTGCGGTTAGCTCTTTTAACTCCGATACCCTGTTTGCGATACCTGCGAGGCCGGCAAGATGTAGTTCCATGAATTTGGACCATTTTTTAGTAAGCGCTGTCATAGACTGTTCGAGAGCATGCTCCAGTGCATCCATCGTGACAGTGGCTTCCTCCTCGATATCTTTATCCTTTGATGCTTTTACCTTTTTGCGGGACTGTGGCTTGGTTACCTCGGCTACTTCTGGTGACTTGCACTTCGTTGGTGGGGTAGGATCTGTTATGGTCTTGACCGAATCCTCATCCTGTTCATCCTGTTCATCCTGTTCACTATCTCCACCCTGTCCGTTGTCATTTATCTGTGAATCACTTGGGTCTTCGCTATCTTCCAATGGGCTTTGCTGCTGCGCTTGATTAGTACCTGCGCCAATATTGGTAGCTGGAGGAACCGGAATAGAGGGTTTTTTCCCTAAATATTTCAGCCATTCAGCCGGCCATTGCTGAACGATCCGTCGGATATCTGGTTTGGTGACTACATATGGTAATTTGAAACATTGCCATTGAGGATCTGCACGAGCTTGAATGAAAACATGATGCATGTCGGCACTAAAGTGCGCGACCCCCTCGTATTGAGAGAACACTTCATTGGTAAGTCGAGGTGTTCGCACTATCTCATAGTGAAGACTCATAGCATAGAAGACGAACACAGTGTTCGTCATCTGTTGAGTTTCCTTATCTGAGGATACCCAAAGGGAGGCATACCTTGCTGCCCCTGGCGTGCCGGGGTTTATTTCGACAAACTGGGCTTCAGTGGGTTCTTTCCACCCAACTAATGCAATAAGGATTATAAGCCAAGAATAATGAAAAGGTCTACCTTTTTCTTGCGCATCGCGGGCATCCTCCAAAAACTCCTTTGCAAGATAGCCATCCCAATTATAAGTATACCCCTCAGCGCAGTTCATAGCAATCCTAATAACCGGGGCAGGTACTTCAGTTGGCCTGCATTTCCTTATGAGTTTGTAGGCTAAGAGTTCAGCTGCAAAGCAAATGGGCTGCTCCCGAATCGCGGAAGTATGATACCCCCATTTCCCTTTTGTCAAGCCAAACCGCTCCTTCATGGTTTGCGCGAGCTTTGTGTCGTCATGTTTGGACGAAAATTCGGTTCCCGGATCTGGTCCTGCCATGGGTAAACCTGTGATCCTATGGATGAGGGTGGCGTCAATTGGAATTTGCTGGTCCCCTATCCATAAATAGTCGTCATGCACCGGGGCTAGTAACTGCTTGGCCACTACAGTCACATGTATGCCGCGTCCAAAATGGGGAATGTTGAATAGCTTGAGTAGGCCAGCTTTGTCCAGACCCGCAGCCCATGTTTGCACTTCCAGTAGTGTGACCTTATGGTCGGGGTACTTGACGCGGTGCAAGTATTCAGCTGGGTCAAACTGTGGGAACTTTCCATGGTCATTGGTGTCATGATCGCTGTACTTAAGCCGATCAATCTTCCCTGTCATACTGCCAATCAGCTGTACTCCTGATGGTAACGAAGGTGTGGCTAATGTAAATTGCTTTGTCCGACGGGGTAACGCAGTGCCTGGGCGAACAGGTGGTAGATATGGTGGCCGTGGTGGCGGAATATTCTCCCTTCCCCCGGCAGGGGCCTGTGCGGAACCAGAGGGTTCCATAGGATGAGCCACTGGTGTTTTCCCTGTTTGCTGCAGCCGGTCTTGGTTGCGCTTGGTGTGAATTTCAGTTCTAGACTTTTTCCTGGCAGACCATGTATGCATCGGCCGTGGTGGTGGAATATTCTCCCTTCCCCCGGCCGGGGCCTGTGTGGAACCAGAGGGCTCCATAGGATGAGCCGCTGGTGTTTTCCCTGTTTGCTGCGGCCGGTCTTGGTTGCGCTTGGTGCGAATTTCAGTTCTAGACTTTTTCCTAGCAGACCGTGTCTGCATCGGCCGTGGTGGTGCTGGTGGAGTGGCTTCACAGTGAGCTATGGCAGGCGGCCGAGTAGAGCAGGTGATCAGACCCTCTTGCTCGAATTCTCTGACCAAGGCGTCAATCTCGCGTTCGGTGGTCATGGGTTCACTCGAAAAGCTTGAAGAAATGCAGGGTGCGATTTTTCCTAACTTAGGCATCTTCTTATACACGCCATCAATCAAATCAGGGAGGACAGTGCATTGAAGGCACCAAATCTGATGAAAATCTTGTCCATGTGGGGCGCGATTGCCGGTACTGGTCTTAGTACAGTCATTTAAAGCACTTAAAATCCCGCCGCCGCCAAACTGGCTGCCTCCCAACGGTCGAATTTTGGGCCTTGCTACATTTTTGGGCTGCGGCAGAAGCATGGTCGCAGCCTCGGGGCAATAAGCAACTTCGGCCCAATAGTGCCCTTCGACCCGACCCGGTAATATCTGCGAGAGGACTATTAAATTTGAGGTGCTAGCGTCTTGGCTCTGCCCCTTGAACTTACTTCGCACTTCTTGAGCTTGCCTTATAAATGTGGGGCTCATGACTTTCTGGTAGGTTCTCCGACGGAGCTCAGGTTCTGTAGGAGCGGCCCCCCATGCTGCGGTAGCGTCTATTGCTATTTCCAGATGATGGATGTTTTGTGACTGAGGTACTTGTTTTGGCATCGGCAGAATAATTTTTCCAGGGTCTGTCATCCCAACCTGTGCAGACACTTCTCGAGGCTGTGCGCTAATGCATCGAAGAGACTGAGTGATCTGTGCGCACCTATGGCCATGTAGCTCGTACAGTCGTTGCTGCCAATTCTCCAGACCATCGTCTGAATCAGACATGCAGGAGCTATCACATTGCCAATCCATTACACCATCAGCATTAGGCTCGACATAATCTGCATCCCTGGCTGTGATGTTATAGATGTGGTCTAGAGTATCCTGCTCCCCTTCATCTCTGAGTGGTTCTGTATATCTTTCTCCTTGGTATGGGTCGAGGGGTATAATAATGCGCAGGCCATTTCCTTCGAAGGTCATCTGTCGCCTTTTAAGGTTGATGATTGCAGCATTGGCCATGGCCCACTCAATTCCCAGCAGGGCTGGGTAAGGGTTGTTGTCATCAATGATCTCAATAACTTCAAAGTCTTCTAGAGTACTGACCCCATCGATGTCGATTGGGACACTAAGAAGTCTCCCTAGCGGTACAATCCTTTGCTGGTTAGCTAGTCGCAGCTGTATAGGTGACCAAACCAGGGAAGGCTTTCCCATTTGTCCCCAGGTCTGCTTAGGGAGGACATTGACGTCTGATCCAAGATCCAGGATGACATCAGTCATATCATATTCTCCTATCTGAACGTTCAACATTGTTTCCCTTCCTGTTCTTCGGACACGACTAACAGTTTTCTCCTGATCAATTCCTCTCTGAGGGTCTGTGACAGCAAGAAATTTTTATAGCTCGTTTAGAGCGTTCTGATTGCGCAAGAGTTTCATACAGCTCTGCAAGAAAGAGGATAGTGTACTTACTTTATCCTTCGAGGCCCCCTGTAGCTGCGAAGCCTGCTGGTCTTGCCGTGCAGATATTTCTACAGCGCCATCAACATTATCGCACCGGGCCTCCTGGACTGGTGTGTGATCCTTCGCAGGGCCAAGGGCTGGGAATTTTTTGGAGGCCTGTTGTGCGCACATCGTGGCAGGTTGCCTTGGCGAGTCTTGAGTATGTGTCATAGCTCCACTCCGGGTGACCACATTGAGGGCTGGGGCAGGTCTTTGCTCCACGGAAATCAACTGAATACTTGGAGTAGGGCCACGGTTGTTTTCCTGTATCTTTGCAAGGAGCTGGGGGCACTGTTCAATCACGTGATCCACTGCGTGGCAATACCGACATGTCGTAGTGGGGTTCCGACAGTCACGAGCCAAGTGACCAGCTTGGTTACAATTGTAACACACAACCTAGCCTCTACCTCTGCCGGTCATCCTACCACGGCCGCGACCACCAAAAGCACCTCTGCCGGAGGTGCCGCCACGGTAACCGTAGCCATCATTATTCTGGGCTTCATTGTGGACTCGGTAGGCATCAGAGGTGCGCTCTCGCATAAGGTCATAGCTATGACATTCTTCTTCATTATGCCCAATGGACTTACAAAACTAGCAGTAGGGGTTTTTGGGAACTGGGACATATCTCTGGAGAAGAGGGCAGTGCTCAGGGCGATGCTGGCCAGGGGTGCGGCAAATCTCACAATATATCACACCGGCATTGAATTGGGTGGGCGTGCCCGTGCTAAGATAGGTTCTGACCATGGGGCACTGGTCCCTATCGTGACCCTCGGACCAACATTGCGTACACCAGACCTCCTCTCGACTGGTTTTAGCTTTCTTCATGTCACGAAGTTCCAGGGCCATCGCTGCCAACTGCGCTTGTATTTGAGCAAGACCAGAATCGTCTCCGACAGGAGCGGTCTCTAGCTTCATTGCGATTTCCAGAGCCTCTTGCTGGTCAGCAACCTTCTATTGCATGAGCGGCGTTCTGATATGTGGCAATAACGCAGCGATAAACCATTCCTTGTGCTGCGCAGGACTAATAGTGAAGCTCACTTGGTCTAATAAGACTTTGAATCTCTGGTCAAAGTCCCACACGGATTCGCCGCGCCGCTGTTGAATCTCTTTGAGTTCAGTGATGCTCTGTGATTCTGATTTCGGTTTCTTAAATTCCTTAATGATGGCGGCCTTGATTTCATCCAAATTGGGGTGCTGATTACTGGAGAATTTCATGAACCAGGTCAAATCCCGGTCGCGAAAGGAAGTAATAAGCTGCGCAGTTCTCACATCCAGGTCGGTAATACTCTTCGCATTCCAGACGGCCTCACATAAAAACCAGAACTATTTTGGATCTTCTGATCCCGTTCCTTTGAAGATGGGCGGCTTAATGTCATCAGCTAGGTGGGCCATGGTGGGTCTGGGAGGGTGGGGAGGGGGACAGGCCATTGATGGGGGGGGATTTACGGGGTTAGGTTGACCTCTGGGCGGTATACTTGGACTTGGTTTCCTGTCACGCTGCGACCGAACTTTAGGGGTAACAAAGCGACGCTGGGGGGTAACAGGAGGGTTTCTGTCGGGGTCGGATTATGGAGGGCTGACAGGGGGAAGTGCGGTGGTCTGTCCTGAAGAGTAGGATTCAAAATTCCTTTTGTACCATTGCTCACTTCGGGGCAACCCACTTTGCACGTCGAAAGTATTCTCACTTGCAAACATATGTTAGTACTACTAAACTAGCAGTCTGACTCAAATAATAAGACCCTTTTCAACCAATAGTATTTTATTCTTCAAGCTTAAGGAATTTAAAACCTTACCACGGGGCCCTTTAAAGAACTGCCGTTCAGCTTCGCTAAAAGAAGTGCTTGTATCAATGGCAAACTCTGTCACGAAGGCCTCCAATGTGCACGTCGTCCAGAAATCGACAGCACGGGATACCTCGTTGTTCACGTGTTGCACAAGGTTGACCCTTGCGGGGGTCCACACAGGAATCCGTCGAGCTTGAAAGTTCGTCCTCCTCTCTGTTAACCTAGACAACCACTGGTGCAACTCTATGTGGAAATGACCAAAGAAAATTTCATAAGTATCACAAAAAACATACCGTTGTAAAAATTCACTTGCGCTTCGACACGGATTCGTATTCTCTTGCTGTGCGAATTGCAAACAGATCTCAGCAAACCAATCACTGATGTCCTTCACAGAGGGCCTCCAGAACATAGCCCTTGTGGTACAAGGTAAACCCCTCTTGAGCAGGTACTGAGTTCAACCAATTATTAATCAACACTTGTAAATTTTATCATTCATTCACATATGACTTCGCAGCACAATAAACAAACTAAACTTGCATAACCCACTACGGGGAATTCACAGCGAAGCTTATTACTAGCAGTGATCTTATGTTATCAGATGTATTCAGTTTAATGCATGAAAATAACAGAAACAGAAACAACACAATAAAACCACGACACCAAATATAACGTGGTTCACCCCCAGTGTAGGGGCTACGTCCACAAACTGCGTTTTATTCCTCTTTCCTCAAAACCACAGTTGATCTGTGCACTCAGCTATAGATCCCTTCAGTCCTTAACAGCCGCGCACATAGCAACAGGCTTCTGCGCACACAGCTGCAGATCTTTCTTCCTTTTCTTACAAAAACCCTCTGCGCACACAGCTGCAGAGGTCGTCCACGCACACAGCTGGGACTTATCCTTTCCTTACAAAAACCAACCTTACTTCGCCTTATCTTTCTTTACATCAAAAAGCCTAACCTATCCTTTTTACACAAGTGTATATTTATACTGCACAGTTTTACAAAACCATGGTCTTAAACCATGGGCACCCAAAAACCCTAAACCCTGGATTTAAACCACGGGTTTATTACAAAAAGAGGGTTTTGACTTACCCTGACACCCCTAAGACTATTTTGGCCCATAGCTCCGCTTACAAATTTTCTAATTAACCGCGGCGTTACCCAAACATGGAGTATGCGCCCCAACAGGGCTTATGGAAACTGTCGTTGCGGATGCCTAGAGGATTAAGTGTCTGATGCCACAGTAGGATTCCGTTTCGACCACTGACAAACTTTGGTTCATGAAAATTATAACAGGATTGTTGGCCACCGTTGCGGAATGATAGACCACTGCAGGCCCTATACATGGAAGGATGTAGACCAGCAACTCGTCTATGGAGACCGGAGGAAGATCTTTTTCCACTGTTGTGGCTGCTCAAACAACTATGCACCTGATCGATAGATGGTTTGCTCATCGATACAGAGTGGGAGTTTAGTCATTTTACCTTCCGAAATGCCAAAAAGGAATAAAACAATAAACCGTCGATGAACAAATAATTTCTTCGCCGATGCAGATCGGAGGCATAGTTGTTTTGACCACTATGGAATCGAAAGAATAACTGGGATGAGGTCCGATTTGGGCCTAAGGAAATTTGGGTTTTTTGAATGGATTTCTCAGTAGTTTTTCGAATAGTTTTCAGCCAATTTTCAGCAGATTTCAGCAGATTATCAGTGATCATAGGACTGAAAAGAAATAAGGAAAATACTATGTTTTAGCATAATTGTTGTTTTATGAAATTTCCAGAAGAAAAAGGTAAGTAGTTTTGATTTATATTAATGTATGCATCTAACAGTTTGCTACTAACACATTTGCAGAACTATAGAAAATTTCCAAGAGCAGTACTCCAGAAAGAACAGTGTGGTAAAGCAAGAGGTGGTTCATTCATGAGAACCCATGATGGGTATGATGCTCAGGATTCTTATGAGCGAGTAGAAGATTCCATGGGATAAAATGTCTATAATGGAAATGAGGACATAGAGTCTAATGGAAGGAGATTCCAAGGGACAATGTCCGATGTTGCAGCCACCATGAGAAGCTTGGTTAAAGCCCAGGAAGAGCAGCATCGGTTGAATGCTTCCATATTGCAGATTTTGATAGATTTATAGAAAAATATAGATTCTAGACGAGGTACATCAAGACCAAAAGGAAGTAAGAGTAGCACTAGGAGAATAAGAAGGATTTCCAGTGGATCATCTAACTCTGAAGAATCCAATGGAGATACAAGTTCATCTTCTCATAGAAGGAAAAGAAGAAGTCACCATAGGGATCACTCTCAAGATGAGTTTAGGAAAGATAAACCTCCTACATTTGATGGTGAGATAAATACGGGACAAGAAGCTGAAGCTTGGCTTCTTGTAATCAAGAAGTACGTTCAGGTGTAGGATTATTCAGGAAACATGAAGGCACGAGTTTCCATATTCAATATGAATGCAAGGGCATCCATTTGGTGGGAACACTTCAAGCAGGTAAAGAAGATGAGTGAAAGGAAACTAAAGTGGAAATAGTTCAAGAAATATTTTAGGCAGAAATACATTTCTGATAGGTATTATGATGACAAGATCAAGGAGTTCCATGAGCTGAGATTGGGAAAACAAACCGTGGATGAATATGCAAATAAATTCTTGGAATTTTTGAGGTATGTTTGGTACATCAGAGATGAAAAAGTAAAAATCCATCGGTTTCTAAGTGGATTTCCTCAAGCCTACAAAGATAGAATTGATTTCTATGAGCCAAGAACACTCGAAGAAGCAATACGAAAGGCTAAATATTGCTATGAGCAAAGCAAAGGTAAACCTGACTACCATAAGGCATGGAAGGACAAGAAGAATGAAAAGTTTGACCAAAGAAAGAAAGGTTTCAAACCTTGTAGATTCAGGAATCAGCAGAAGCAGCCATCCCAAGCTACGAATAATCCCGTTGGAGTGACAGGTGGAAAGCCTAAAGAGCCACAACAGAATAAAGGTCCACTCAAATGTTGGAAATGTGAAGGACCTCACTTGAATAGATATTGTCCCCTCAAGAATGAAAGTGCAAGGCCAAATTATAACATTTAGGGAGTAGAAACAGTGGGTCAAGTAGCAAGGGAAATCCCTAGAATTTATGCAGCACTTGAGGACTACCAGGCAGATCATCAATCAACTATGGTTGAAGTTGCAGGTAAGCTTATTGAACAATCTATTTCTATTTTGATCGACCTGGTTCTACTAACAATTATATCACTCCTAGGGTAGTGGAGAGTTGTTCTTTTAAGAAGGTAAAGCACAGAAAATCTTGTAGAGTTCAGCTAGCCACTGGGACTAAGAGAAAATTTAGTGACATGGTGAGAAATGCCCATTGGTCATGAATGGATTGAACACTTGTGTAGATTTGAATGTTCTACCACTTGGTTCCTATGATGTTCTCATTGGAATGGATTGGTTAGAAGGTCACAGAGTGAAGCTTGACTGCTATAACAAGACTTTTGAATGCACAGATGAAGAAGGAAACCCAGTAGTTGTGAAGGGTATTCCAAAGGTAATTTCAGTAAGGTAGGTTTTGGAAATGTAGTTGAAGAAGTTCTGTAGGAAAGGCTGCCAACTGTATTCAGCTCATATTCTGTAACCAATAGGAGATGAAACTCCTAGGTTGGAGGACTATTAGGTGTTACAGGAATTCAAGGATGTATTCCCTGATGAGATGCCAGGACTTCCTCCAAATAGGGACATTGATTTCACCATTGAACTTGTACGAGGCGTAGCACCAGTGTCCAAGACACCCTACAAGATGAGTACACCAGAGATGCTAGAGTTGAAGATGCAACTGTAATATTTTTTTGCAAAAGAAGTATATTCATCCAAGTGTGTCTCCTTAGGGAGTACCGGTTCTATTTGTAAAGAAGAAAGATGGTACACTCAGGTTATGTATTCATTATAGATAGTTAAACAAGGTTACTGTGAAGAATAAATATCCTTTGCCTAGGATTGATGACCTCTTTGACCAAATGAGAGGATCAAAGGTATTTTCCAAGATTGAATTGAGGTTTGGTTACCATCAGGTGAGAATCAAGGATGAAGACATTCATAAGACAACCTTTAGGACAAGGTATGGGAATTATGAGTTTGTAGTGGTACCTTTTGGTCTCAAAAATTCACCAGCCACATTTATGTGCCTTATGAATAGTATATTCAGTAAGTATTTGGACAAGTTTGTTCTTGTTTTCCTTGATGACGGTCTTGTTTATTTTAAGAATGAGGAAGAGCATGAAGAGCATTTGAGACTGACATTGCAAGTGCTCAAGGAACATCACCTGTATGCAAAGTTGAGTAAATGTGACTTCTACAGGGATAGAATTTAGTACTTGGGTCACATTATCTCAAAAGAGGGTACATCATTATACCCTGAAAAGATTGAAGCCATTATGAATTGGCCTACTCCAAAAAATGTGATGGATGTAAGATCTTTTATGGGACTTGCAGGATACTATAGGAGATTCATCGAAGGATTTTCCAAGGTTGCACATGCCATCACTTCTTTACAAAAGAAGGGGATGAAGTTCGAATGGACTTCGAGGTGTGAAGAAAGCTTCCAGTGGTTGAAGAATCTTCTTACTAGTGCACCAGTATTGAAGGTTGTAGACCCATAGAAATATTTTGTGGTATGTACCGATGCATGTGGACAAGGGCTTGGAGGAGTTCTTATGTAGGATAACCACGTGGTATGTTATGAGTCGAGAAAGCTGAGGGAGCATGAGAAGAACTATTCAACTCATGATCTAGAGCTTGCAGCCATAGTACATGCTCTCAAGGTGTGGAGACATTACTTGATGGGTAGAAGATTTGAACTCAGGATAGATCACTATGGCCTAAAGTATTTGTTTGATCAGCCTACTCTGAATGCTAGGAAAGCGATATGGCTGGAATTTCTATGTGAGATTGATTTTGAAATCAAACACATAAAAGGAAAAGAGAACAAGGTAGTTGATGCACTCAGCAAGAAGGTATAGGAAATGCATGTGGCATCTCTTAGTATTTTTAAATAAGAAATTGAGGCAGCAGATTGTTAATCACGTTGCCAAAGATGAATTGTATGAGCAGGTAAAAGACAAATTGAAGCAGCATAGTATTGAGAAGAAGTATGAGGGATATAAATCGGAAGAAGATGGACTTCTCACTTTTAAAGGTAGAATTTATATTCCAAAAGTAGCATATTTGAGGAGAATTGTTATGGATGAAATCCATCAAGCTCCGTATTCTAGTCACCCAGGATATCAGAAGACAATTGCTACAACTAGAAGGTAGTACTTTTGGCCAGGTATGAAAAAGGACATGGCTGAATACATTTTAAGGTGCATGAAATGTCAATAGATAAAGGTTGAGCATCAACATCCAGCAAGTTTGTTGCTGCCTTTTCCAATTCCGGAATGGAAATGGGAAGTTATTTCCATGGATTTTATTACAGGATTGCCGATGACTTGGAGACAACATGATTCCATCACGGTTGTAGTAGACAAGTTGACAAAGGTAGCACATTTTATACCGGTGAAGTCTACACATAAGACTGATGACATTGCAAATATTTTCATGAAGGATATTTTCAAATTGCATGGATTGCCAAAGGAAATAGTTGACAGAGATGTCAAGTTCACTTCTAATTTTTGGAAGGGGTTGTTTGCAGATTTAGGTACAAAGTTAAACTTAAGCACCCCATACCACCCTCAGATAGATGGGAAGATAGAAAGAGTTAATTAGGTGCTTGAAGATATGCTTCGCATGTATGTGATGGACAAACCAACCAAGTGGGAAGATTACTTACACTTGGTATAGTTTTCTTACAATAAGGGACAACAGGCATCCTTGGGGATGAGTCCGTATGAAGCTTTGTATGGTAGAAGGTGTAGGACACTAGTGACTTGGGACAACCCTGTGAACAGAGTTATGCTTGGACCAAAATTGCTCAAGGAAATGGAGCAAGAGGTTGTAAAGATCAGGAAAAATCTGAAAGAAGCACAGGACAGACAAAAAATCTATGCAGATAAGCATAGGATGAACAGAGAGTTTAGTGTTGGGGATCATGCTTACCTCAGAGTGAAGGCAAAGAAAAGTTCCTTGAAGCTTGGAAGTTGTGCCAAGATGTCACCTAGATATTGTGGGCCATTTGAAGTGCTTAAAAGAATAGGGCTTGTTGCATATAGAATTGCATTCCTGCTATNTTTTTCATGTTTCTTTGCTTAAGAAATATGTACATGATCCTAACCATGTGATAAATTGGGATGTGATTCAGGTGGAACCCGAGGGAGAGTTCGAAATCGAGACAATGTGCATCCTTAACAGGAAGGTCACAACACTCTAGAACTGAGCCATAGGGCAGGTAAAGGTGCAATGGGAGCATTACAGACCTAAAGAAGCTACATGGGAGCTAGAGGATGCCATGCGGTTGGCACATCCATTTTTGTTCAATTCTGCGGAACACTGAGGCGGTACCAGTGTAGCATTTTGTTCAATTTTGTAAAGCACTGAGGACAATGCTATTGAAGGGGGAGGGGAATGTAATACCCCAATTTTAACCCTGCTTACATTAAAAATACATGATATGTATATTGTAAATAATCTTGGTGTGGAGCTAAAGGCCAAGGCCCCAACATCGATTTGGTTATGTTGTGTTTCTGTTCTGGGAATGGTCACCGATGGATATCGAGACATACATCATATATTTAATTGTGGCATCATGTAAATACACATTTTAATTAAATAACCCAACCAACTATGTTCGCGGCAACTAAAATGAGAAGGGGTATGATTCTGAAGGATAAGGAAAGGAGAATGTTGGACATTGAGTCATGGGGGAAAGCCATGTGTCACCACCACCCTTAATTATTCCATTGTTATTTGGAGCGGAGATTGGTTGGCAAAAAAACCACCACCATGCCCACGCCCGCTCACACTCTCCCCACGATGCATCTGTTGGTTTGTCCACTCACCAGATCATAATTTTGTTCATCTCCTCTCAGGCAAGCTGAGATAAAAGGTTCCACATTCCAATGTAGGGGGTTCGGTTCCTTTTCTACCTCATCGATTGTTCACTTATGAGCCTACTAACTCTTCCTCTGCCTCATAGATTTGATGGCTACGGATTGATTCTTTACTGGGATTCATGTAGATTTTTGTGTCTTTTTCCATGTTTATCAAACAATATATTGTCCTATTATTTCCATAATTGAAATTGTGGCAGTAATGGTGCCCATAGTTCTGTGGGTTGTGTTTTGTCTCTCACGCAGAGATTAGAAGTCTAGTATTTTCCATTCCTGGTCTGTGCTTGCATGCAGTTGTTTTTTCCTAGGACTGCATTGGAGTGGTGAATGAGGGCCTGAGGTGCTTGATAAACTTGGTGGATTGAGAACCACACAGACAGAGCTATTGAGCTAGTTTTCTTCTCCATAACCCATGAATAGCATTGGAAGGGAGATCAGGGTCTGAGGGACTGTGTTGTAGAGAAAGGGTTGATTTCCTTGTGTTGGGTGTGTGTGGGTGTTCTAGAAGCCAGGCTGGTTTAGGTGTCGATGTATGTGGCTCTCCAATGAGCTCACCATCTTAGTATTAGCCTTTCCTAGCTGCTGGATGGCCTGATAAACCCAACTTTGTTGGCTTGGATGATCTGATGTTCACCTGACAAACCCAACTGTGTTGGCTTGGCTGAACTATGTACCCTAGTGGTTTTTTTATCCTTAGCTACATGTAATCCTGTTAGTTCCTTATTCCTTGGGGAATCATGCCCGGCTCGGGGGTGGTAGTGTTGCTGAGAGATTAAGGAGCACGCGAGCCTATGGTTGGGTGGAACGTTGTAGCGATGTAGCTAGTTGCAGAACAAGCTCTTTATAAGATAAGTATTCTTGCCTAACTTGTGTCTACAATCATATTTACCTCTGATGAACGATGATATACATGTTAAATGCTGATCTGTATATGCATGAAGTGTTGATTGATATGTTTTGCTTCCGTTGTGTATAATGAATGATTATGCTTCGTAATATGCTTTATTTTTTTATTATCATGCTTTAGCACTATATGTATGTATCTTCATGTCCATGGGGCTAGATGCCCAGATGATTTAACGTATAGTAGCATCCTCTTCGTCGGTCAGAGGGTCGGGGACGTTACATTATGGAGGAAAGAAAAAAATTACAATCATGTCTTCAAATAATAAAAAGCAGCTAAGAAGTTTGGCCATTACAATATGCAAGGCCAATTGCAAATTAGAAAGGAATATTTTGGTAAAATATGCACGGTGCTGTGAAAAACTAAAGTTGCTCAACATAAGTGAAAAGTAAAATTGTAGTTGCAGATTGTGTAGAAGAATGTGTAGTGGTAGAGATTAATAGTTTATGGAATAGGAATATAAATTTCACTTGCTTGTGAGAAGATTTATTAACTTGGCTAATCTATGTAGACTTGGTCGTATGAATCCCCAACATCTCTAAATCTAGAACTCCTTGATCATTCATGGAAGCAAGCATTGTCAAATACACCATGAGAGATAAGGCCTAAAGCTTCTATTTAGAAGACCAACAATTCCAGAACCATTTATGGTAGGTTGATGGAAAGGAAACTACGGTCACATGTTCAAAAGATTGCTTCAATTCTTACAAAAAAAGTACAAGTGAAGCATCTGAATTGAGAAATGATTCCAAGCTAGAAGATAAACAATATCCAATCAATATTTCAAAAACAAATTCCAATTTTGTAGCTCAGAATCTAGTTAAAAGGACTTTGTAGAAGGCCTCAAAATTAAATTTGATTAAGAATGACACTCATAAAAGATCCAGTAAAGTTTCTTCTTTGATGTCTTATGCTGCACAGAAATATGAACAACCACAACATAGAAAAAATAGAAGGACAAGGTGGAAGGGTGATACTAAAAATATGAAAAAGGTGAAAAATGTGAGAACAAGTAATATGGCTGGCTTGAAGAGGAAGCAACAAAGGAGAAATAAGAAGAAAAAAAAGGCACAAAATGTTCCACATGATGAAGTGTCACATGCAAAGAGAAGGATCAAACATCTTTTGCTCAAAATAAACTCGAGCATAATCTTATTGATGAATATTCAGGGGAGGGATGGAAGCGTGAGAGGTTTGCTTATCAGAATATGAGCCAAGTCTTTTAAATGTTTTAACTATTGTTTGCATTATGTCACTAAAATATTGTTTTTCTGATATGGTTTCCTGTAACTATTTACTTATATTGACATAATTTTAGATTCCATCTATGATATATGAAATTATGCAAGTAAGTAAGTGCATTTCTTTTATTTTTCCTTTCAAAAGTTTGATCATTGATCAAAATTATTTTCTTGTGTAATTTTTTTGAGTCTACAAGTTTATCGTGTTCCACAAACCAATTGAAAAGGAGTAATGTTCTCTATCCATGTTTCCAAGTTTGGGGTCAATGGATTTCTTATTTCGAAAAATTCAAAAGAATATTTACATTATGTTGATTCTGATGGAGGATGGCCCTCATTGAATGCCATTTTTCATCCTTTAAGAAGCTCAAAGGCCTGCAGGGAAACTAGGATTACTCTTATGCTGAATTCATTTGCTTAAAATGAAAAAAATGGAGAATAAAAACCTAATAACATCAGCATCATGAAAAATAAATTTCTCCATTTTTATCATCATTGCGAAAAAAATTATCATAAGAGAATAGGAAAATTGTAGAAATTTTGAATCTCCAAATCTCTCACAAAAAAAGAGAGAAACCAGGCTTACTCGTATGCTGAATTCATTTGCTTAAAATGAAAAAAAATGGAGAAAAAAAACCTGATAACAACAACATCAGGAAAAAGAATTTTCTCCATTTTTATCATCAGCGGGAAAAAAATTATCGTAAGAGAATATGAAACAAAAATGTAGAAAATTTGAATCTCCTAATCGCTCACAAAAAATAGACTGCTACAAAAAGCTCAGATTTGTGTGTTTTAGAATGAGAGGAGGGGCTATTTTATAAGAAAAATATAGGGTCTTATGGCCCCACACTTTGTTTTATTTTAGATGCTTGTTTTTAAAAATAACATTTTCCACCTCCAGAACCATAGGGTTTGGTTGTCAAGACTAAGCTTCATAAATTTGGATTGACAGATTACTTGATGTTACTTGTGTTTAGTGTGGCCAGGATGAAAAAATCGAGCATGATTTTTTTGGGATGTCATCCAAAGTGTTTTGGGAATGGTTTCATGTTGAATATCACATATTCATTGCCCCATTTTCATTGAAATATCCTATTATAGGAGACACTTGGATGGTTAAGAACAACTGCAAATCCTTATGGCACATAGTGCGACAGATTTCTATTGGCTTTCTGTTAGCTTCCAGGTTACTCCAAAAGTGTTTACACCATGTTTGCAGCTGAATATTTAGGCTACATGGTCTACGTTCATTCCTGGATGGTTAAAGATGGATTGAAACATATAATATGATCCGTTATGGATTTTCACATTGAAGATAGATTTCCCAATGGTTGTTTGACCTTGGTTGGGTGCATGATTGGGATTCTTCCCTAAGGCATTGGATTTCTCTTGACAGCTTGACAGATGTCCTTCATGATGGCTACATGGATAAGTTCACTTTCTTGGACATCACCCTACTAGGGAGGAGTGTTGTCCATAAATCCCTAGAGGATACACATGGGCTAGCTTGGAATCATGTAAGGAGGCTTGGGGCTGACTCAAGGACGTCTGGGTTCCAACAATGTTCATGAAATGGAAGTGGACCCAATGGAGTACAAGTCTTAGGAGGACTAATGGAGTTTATTACTCCCCATTTCATATGGGTGTCTAGTAATGCATATGGGAAAAATTGATGGTCTGTCCAAGGGAGTTATGGGAAATTATCAGGGTCAAAAGAGCAGGTCTCGGCAGTAGCAGTAACGTGATGGTCACCTATGCAGCAGTTTTATGGATGAAATTGAAGGTTTATAGTATTCCTAATCAAACATATATACTGATCTACTGTACAGAATCATGTTGAAGAATAATATGCAGTCTTATTTCCATCAAAATGGTTTTCCTTACAGCTATTTCATCTTCAGGTGTCTTGACTTGATGATAAACTTAATAAGCATGATTTTCTTTCTTTGAGAATTTGGACATGCGGAAGGAAGTAATGTGTGTCCTAACTCAAAAATAGGGTTAACCTAAGGAATCTCAGAATTATAACAACCTTGAAAAGTAGCACTAATTAGAAGTAGGGTCATTAATAATTTAATAGGTCATTAATAATTCTAAGAACCCTTATGGATTTGACCGTAAGCATACTCTATTGTGGTAGTTGAAAAATAGCACTTCTAGCATTTCAATAATTCTCAAATCCATGAAGTGATCAAGCATCACAGAACATTAGTAGTTAACAACTTTTCATATGTCTACACCAATTCTGCAAGTGCAACAATCATAAATTAGAAGTAGCACTAGAGGTTACTAACTAAATACCTTAAGCAATGAGAACCTCATTCACTGACCAATATCCATGCAACACTTTACCAGAACCACCTCTACATTACTACCTTAAAGGGTAATCCCGATCATTGGATTGGAATTTGTTTTCTCTCACCCTTGTTGATGTTTCCTATTCCACCTTGGCATGTTCCACCCACTATTGACAAGGATAAATAAATTCGCAATTGAAAAAGATAATGAGAGTAACAGGATTCCATAGAACATCAGTGCAAAAAACAAAATAGACATCCCAAAGTAATAGGATTCCACAGAACATTAGTGCAAAAAAACAAAATAGAGATCCCATAATCAATGGTATCAATTTTGTATAAATGTTATTCATAAACATTAACATAGATACATAACCGGAATAAAACAACAGAGAATATTGGCAGAGATAACACAGATTAAAATCAAGAAGAAAATTCACCACATGACTCACTAAGCAAATATAAGGAAAATTCATTCGTAATCACCATGTCCACATTTGACTTCGAAGGGTTCTGCATAGTGAAAAATTATTCAATACAAATCATGGGAAATAGAATAACTGATGCAAAAATGAGCACGCAATTTCCTAAATTTGCTACATGTTTATTAGATGTTTTTCATGAATAATTTTTTCCATGAAAAAATTAACAATAGTTCATTGACTAAACATACATTCCAATATTTTTCTAAATTTCTTAGCTATAAATTAAAATTTAGAGAATATATTAACGGAAGCCAAAATATAGTAGAAACCTCTCAAAATAGAATACAAAATTACGATCCAAAGAATAAAACACAAAATTATGATCCAAAGAAATTAATAAAGAATAGGGACTACACTTGATGACTTGAAGTCATAAGATGAAGAACGAAGAAACTGAAAAAAGCGTTGCATCACAGACATAAATTAATATCAGAGAGAACTTATAAAACTTCAAATGCACTCGATTGACTTCAAGTCATCAAATGAAAAAAATGGCAGTGCGTCATAGACATCCAAGCAGGAACAAAGACTTCACTTGATGACTTAAAGTCATCATATGAATAAAGAAGCAAATGATAAAATCTCTGCATTGCAGACATCCAAGGAGGAAGAAGCTCAATCAATACCTTAGATATGGAAGCCTCTCAATGACTTAAATGATTTCCTTTGAGATATTGGTTAACTTGTCTGAATGTTTTGAAAGAAATGTTAGCTTGTTTGAATGTTTTCAACTATGATGGATTTAACAATAGTTCTCTAGAGAGAGTCATGCCATATTAGTTTTCACCAACATATCTCTCTAAAGGAAGTTATTCTGAAGATGAAATAGATCCATTTAATTCTTCCAAATGGACCAAAATGTCCTCTCATCATTAGAGACTAAATGCATCTATCATAAAATGATGGGGTCTATTGAAGGTTTTTTCCATGTCCTCTCATCATTAGAGACTAAATGCATCTATCATAAAATAATGGGGATTGTTGATGGTTTTTTCCACTCAAGTTTTGTAGATAATACTCATTATGAGAGCATTCCATTCACTATTTCAGGTTCTCTACATTCTTAAAATCCCTAGTCTATACCACATGTTCTCTAGTGGCAGAATCCAGAATTGGATTCTATCATTCAAAGGCTTGTCAATGTTTACTGTAATATCCTTCTAGGTAAAAAATCAAATAGTAGAGTTTGGAGAGGAAGTGGGTTCTGCTCTAGACTCACATGTAAATCATTTTCTCACTTCAATATGTATTAACCATGAGGGCTACAATCAAGATACAACTCAAATAGGATGATGAATTATGAATCAAAAGCTACAGCCACAAATGAAAATGAACCTTTAATTTCTACACTTTATATTGGATATTTTGAGTCGAACACTGTTTTTAAGAATTGTGGGGAGGGTGAAAATTTCCCATTAGAAAAGTAAACTCTTCCATGTGTTAGTTAAATGAAGAAATCAACAAACCAAAAAGGCATCCTAATATCATAAAATATGAAAAGGAAGTGATAGAAGCATTTTTTCAAAAGGAAAACAACAATATATAAGCTCTCAAGGCTCATCAAATTGAAAAGGAAAATGTAGAAGGGTTGTTTCAAATGGAAAACAACAATTTAATAAGATCTTATGGCTCAACTCCTACAATCAGAGAAAAAAAGTAACAGATATTTATAGACAAAACTTGTTGCAACTAAGGAGTTGAAGCAAATGGAGGAATGATAAAAAACAAAATCAAGTATCACTAAATGAAGAGCTTGAACTCCAACTTAGGGTTGCTAAAGCTAAACAGCCATCTCAGTGATGTAATCCCCTGTAAGTAATATCATGTAATCTTGAAACCCAAGATGTTAATCATAGGTTGGGTGATTACAGATGGAGGTCCAGATATTATGTATGTAGGTATATAATTCCATTAATATTACAGAAACAATATTGCACAGTATAGTAAAAATATATGATTCTCTTACAGAAAGAAGGAACCACTTAGATTTATGTCAGAAGCATCTTGTCAACCGTTTTTGTGTGTTCCTTTTTACAGACCTAGTGGAGTAACCACTATACTCCACTATCATGAAAACTTTAAATCCTATCAAATGCCAATCATAGGTAATTGGGTTATTGTGGATGGAGGATTTTATGTAATGTGTGTATGTATAGAGTGTCATTCATATAATTGCATAAAATATCTACACAAAATATCATGTGTTTATACAAAAAATCGGTGATAATAAGATTCAAAACATCTGATCAAGCCCTCAAGGATGGATTTAGGAAACCAAGAGACTTCTGCATGCCACTAATTTTATTAAAAAATAAAATACAACCAAACCATGTACTTGAACATGCCTTTAATAAACCTCATTTGAAGCAATTTCTTAAGAAAATAAAATCAATTCCTTGAAAAATATCTACTAAGAATTGTTTCATTCCAGACGAACATGTAAAGTTGCATATCATTTGTTTAATCTCTTTACAAGATTTTGATGTCCACTATAAATGAAGCTAATACTAGTACAAGATGTTTGAAGGAGTGAATCTTTTATACCCTACCATAGGAAATCATATTTATGCACCCTTTAGAAGGTGGGTGAAGGTGGGTGAATGTTCCTTCCTTGAGAATATGGACATGCTAAAGGAAGTAATGTGTGGCCTAACTCCGAAATAGGGTTGTCCTAAGGAATCTAGGAATTATGATAGCCTTGAAAAGTAGCACTAATCAGAAGCACGGTCATTAATAATTTAATAGGTCATGTACAGACCTGACACATTCCAACAACCTCAGCATAGGCATCATCCTGTTAATGAGAATTATGGGAAGCATATATGTCCTAAGAGAATTGTTTACAGCAATGTTGGGCCATATATATTCATTCGTATGAATAACATATCTATTGGCACATTCATCATGACTCATACTTACAGCATCCCTAATCAGTAGTAAGAAGTGGTTCCAAAACATATAAAAATCTTGTAGCAGCATATGCCCCCCAAAAAATGTTTAAATATGTCTAAAAATAGGGTAAATTTTGAGTATTATATACCAATCAATGGTTTATTTGGAATGATTGTATTGCCTAAAACCTATAGCATCAGTGCACCCATCCTCTCAGACTTTCCAAATCATGAAATCTGAGCAAGTTAGAGCCATCTGAACATGTTTTCCTGTGGATCACCATCCGCAACAGTATACTTCAGGTTTATGGTATGTATTTCACTAAATTGTTTGGTAATTAGGCATGTATGAATACCTCATCCTTAATAAGGAGTCCACGACTGTTAGAGCAATTTATGACAAGGTTTAATCGGCACTTGAAGGAAATCTAGCAGCACTCCTAGTCTCGAGCGCAATGAAACCTTTCTAATGCATTCAAAGAAAGAAATGGAGAATAAAAACTTGATAACAAAGAAAATTAAAGAAAATTTCCAACATATTTTTGAATAGTTGCAATTACAGTCTAAATATCTCACATAATAAGAGAACTAGTGGCACTATGGATATAGAAACCCCTTTCTCAAGTTACTGAAGTCTCTTCACTCTGGGAAAATAGGATACCAAAAGCATTTCACTAATTCATTATCCCTAAGTTATTGAAATGAATTTTCAAAGGGAAAAGGGCTAGCCTTGAGTAACTCTAGTATAATTAAAATATCATCAACAACTTTCAAGTAAGAAACTCCCAAAAATCCATGAAAACATGCTCAAAATTACACAAAAATGTACCAAATTGAAGGGAAAACAATGGGGAAATCATCTGAGAAACTCATTTTAAAAACTGAGAATTTGAGACACATGATGTTAACTGTTACCAACCTCTATAAAGATTGATCTATGCAGAGTCTAGACTCGAATTGAATTGATTCTTTAGATGGGGTGAATTGCTACATGCCGTGGCATTATATAGGGACCAATGTGCTCTGAATCTTTCAATTTTCCCAAATTTGGGGTTGAAATGGTCAAATTCATAGTGATTGAAGGTCAAGTTCACTGTTAAGCTTCCATTAAGGCGTATTTTAGGAAAAATAACCTATCAAGGTCTGGTACTCCGAAAAAATGCTCCAAATCCCCTAATCGAAGGCGAACTAATTAAAATTTATAGTAAGATCCATAAAACTAGGGCGACCTCACTAATATTTAATGTAAGATCCATAAATGGGGGGTAAACGACTATTTTGTTTTCTTCATCACCAGAAATCAAGGGTGAACCAGGATTGGTTTTCCTCCATTACTAAAAATCAGGGGCGAGCGCACGATTTCGACTATTGTTTAAATGACGAAATTTGGTTTTCCCTCTTTCACACTATTGGCTAATATATTTTACATATTTTGGGGTTTAATAAAAATCAGGCTAATGTATTAAAAATAAAAAAACCTTTTCTATTTTAAAAAATCGCCCTTTACTTTTTGGTGACCCCTCTAATTTCTCCTTTGGGCTAAATTTCTCCTTAAAATTTTCCCTGGATACAATCACCAGATACATGCATTATTTTAGATCAGACCATGAGTGAAAAGTAGTTTGGTCAGAAAAGGAAAAGCATGGAAAAATAAATTAGAGGTTCTCGATTAGTGCCTAAAAGTGAGTTCCTAGATCGTAGAAAAATCGTGACAGAAAACATTGTCAGCAATTTTGAATCTTTTACATATGGAAACATTGAAGAGAGCATTCAAGTTTCAAACTGTAAAGAAAATTTAAAGGGTGAAAAAGGTTTTGAAAATATTCACAAAACTTCTATTCCTAATGTCAAAGATCATATGGTTTCTACATTTGTGACTAAGGACAATAAAGTTTAGGGTAGTTCTAAACACTTCTTTGCATCATAATTCCATTCTGGAGAAGAAAAGATATCTCTTGAAGAAACATAATTCAAGGTTATCAACTCTACCAGACAGATTAGATAATCAAATAAAGATAACAATTTGCGTGGAAGAAGAATTTTTTTTTGAATTATTATCTGGAGTAGATCATAGAAAGAACAGGACATCGATCAAGGCAAGGAAACATAAACTTAAATTTGATGAACATTTGCATTCGGTAAAAAGGGAAATAATTGAAGTTGAAGATGAAACTAAGAAAATTATAGAAGGCACGAATAAAGGAGGCATAGCAAATTCCAGTGAAAATAATGGATAAAATATGGCATTAGATAATGCTTGTGTGTTAAATGAATTCCATTTGAGAACTAATAATATCTTAATTTCTAATGGTATTGAAGCTGAAGGTGATTCTCCACATGGGAAGATGTCTTCAATTTTTATGCAAAGGCCTATGTGTTTGCCACCAAAGGCTGATAAATATCGTTGAGAAGTAGTCTATCGAGTGATGAAGCTTCCATGCCTCCCTATAAATGACGTCTCTAGGATTAGGAAGCTATGTCTAGATGTGTTGTAGAGGCTGCAACTTCTTTAGTAGAGCCAGTGGCAACTGGTGTGACTAGACAGGATGATCCATACAAGATTTATGCAGATGAAAAATATTATACTAAACGATTTGATAATGATAAGAAGTCAGTTAATGGAAATTAGAAATGTGTAAAATTTAACAGAATGATCCAAAAAGAAGCAACATAAATAAGAGGTAGTAAGAAACCCGTGGTGTCTTCGAATTCATATCAATCTTTTATAAGGTTTTCTTCAGAACATGCTAAATGGGTAGAATAGAAGTAGATGGATCCATGGTTTGAATATTAAATGTCCTCTAAGAATATGGATAAATGGAATATTAGAGATAAGGATGAGAGGAGTGCACATGCTAAAATGTCTACTGAATCATTGACTGATCCAAAAATTGAAGAACAAAAGCTACAGAGCGCAACTGCACCAGTGCTTCCTTCTCCAAAGAGGCAAGATGTTTCAAATTTAGCTTCAAGCAAGTCAATTGAATCAGCAAACCTCCTATCAAGTCTTATGTTGCAAAAAATGGTGAGGCTAAGAAATATGACTACAAGTCAAAGGGAATCAGTGTGAAGAAATATTGTGTGACCCCTGCAAAGAGAAATAACAGAGTCCTTAAGAAAAATCATGGGCAGTCTAGCTCAAATAATTTTAACCATGGGGAATTAGCTAAGAAATTGTCTTTTTTCAAGCATGAGCAAGTTTCCCCTATAAAATTTGGCACTGACCCTTCATCAGAAAAGGTGACATGTTCATCAAAATTTAAGGTGAAGATAAATGGCACCACAACAATGAAATTGGATGGTGTCTCACTATCTACAGAGTTGCATTTAGAAAAAAGAATACAAACTTGGACAAGTTTAATTCTTATATTAATTAAATTGCATTTCAAATTATAGTTTTCTACCTTTTGTTGTTATATTGAGATGCCCACTTATTGATTTTCATATTGTCCTTCCTTTGTTGTTCTTATAATTTTGGCTTATGTTACAGGTAATAGGTATGCTGTTGCAAAAGAAGTAAAATTCAGAACTATTTCGAATGATTATGACATTGCTACCCCATCTACATCTATGAAGCATCTTATAGAAGTTGCACAAGCTAAGCGAGAAAAATAACGTTCTGCAACTTTGACACATTATGTTTCAATTGAAGAAACTGATAATTCTATTTCATTTATTTCTAGTCCTTCACCAATTCGAGGGAGTATTTCAGATCACATTTCACCACTCCAACTTCACTTAGATGGTGAGGCAACTGAGGATACAAAGGATGTCATTTCCCATATAAAATTAAGAATTCCAATATTTAATTTGAAGCAGTGGGGTCTGGAAAATACGATGGATATGGAATCAAGTGAAGAAGGTAAAATAAGCTCAAAGTGAAAATCGGTTGGAGGGAAACTTAGTGGGGATATAGAAGCAACAATTTCCAGGGACACTTTTGAAGGAATTCTAGAGACATTGTCAAGGACTAAGGAAAGTATTGGAAGAGAATCACATAAATCTATTGACTGTGAAAAATATATCCTTCTGTTGTGCCCCTGCTCAACAGCCTTCTAAAATCATTATTTCATCGAACAAAATCCCATTTTGTTCGATGAAATGTTTAAATTTTAAAAGGGATAAATTCGGCTACTGAAAGGAGGATTTTTCCTTGGCTACTGATTTATTGAAATCAACATTTTTTTTTATCAACCTTGCAAGTTACATGGGATCAATAAAATCGTTGCCTCTGAGTTACTGGTCTGGATGACCTTTGACTAGGAAGATTGACATATGAGTGTTCATGGTCTTTATGATTGCTGTTGTCTATCCTAGTTTTGCATGTTCCCTTGAATATTAGACAGTGGTTTAGTCGATTTCATTGTTATAAATATTAATAAGGTTGTGTTACCATAGTTTTCATGCCAAGTAGGGTGATGGTGATTAAAATTTTGATCTTTGTGACTATGCTTTAGCTTGGATACATGATTCGAACGCCATATCCTAAAGTCATGGACCATGATTCATGTTGATATTAACTCGCATATGATGATATTCAAAGGTTCAGTATCGAATCATATTATTCTTCGCCACCTTTGATGAATGGGTCGAACGTAGGGTTGAGAACGCATATATTATGGTTTTATTGGGAATGATCTATGGCACGAGTCATGATTATCATGAAGTCAGAGTGTTATTATGACACTCATTCTTACCTTGTCCTCCACGTACCTATTCCTTGTCGTGGCTATTTACCAGTGGAGCACCTGTTATTACGTACACCTCGAGCTCTCCTGTCATTTAATTCAGGCTTGATTGAGATAACATTAGTCTTTCAGGGTTTCAACCGTCATTTGCGTTCAGCACTCCGAGTAGTGATGGCTCTGCTCATGCCGAACCCGCAGGGGTTTCGCTTGCAATTACTCATGTCTTATCCTTTGCATTATTTAGTGCTACTGAGTTTCTATCCCAAATGCTCACGACCTGGCTTTCTGTCTTTGGTCCAGTGGTGGCATGTATTCTGTGCATGGTTTCGTGTTTATAAACAATCAGTGATGGCCCCTGTCATGAGAGTCGAACCCTATGAATCAACCCTGTTGAAATCAAACCCTGGGCTTTTGCAAAAGGTCAAGGATGTTGGGTGGCTGCCATTCCTTGAGAAGTTTTCTGATTCTAATCCAGAAGTCACCAGAGTATTTTCTTTGTCCCTGGTAAACTATCAAGCAGAAGTTGGATATTTGTGCTTTCGGGTTGATGAGAGGTCGATTGCAAGTGCAACAGGTCTGTCTCTGGATGGGCAGAAGTGGTTTAAGTATCAGAAAATGGAGATTACGGAATGGAGATCGTTGCTGAAGAACCCGACTCAAGAAATTTCTTTTCGGACAGGAGTTGCACATAAGTATTTCTTGAAAAACTGGCACCCCGTGCTTGATTTAATTCATAGGTATTTAACCTGCGAAGGTCGGTTGTCCTCGGCCTATGTATACCACCTTCATTTGATGGCTGCTTTCATAGGATTTCCCATCAATCTCCCTTACTATCTTCTACACAGTTTGTTTAAAATGTCAAACGCCATAAAGAAGGGACCAAAACATGTAAGCCACAGTTTGTTTCACCACGGGCTAGTCCATATGTTGATTCAGAATGAACTAATGAAGTCTGGTCGCTCATGGGAGCAGTTCATAGAATCAAATGGTTTCTCAGAGTTTTGTCATTGTATGTTTGACAGTCCAGATGACTGTAGCAAACATAGGGTTTCAAGTTCGGCTCCTTTGAGCAAACCTACATTAAACCCTAGCCTTAAGAGTTCAGAACCCTCTCAAGCACCTCTGGGTAACCCAGAGAACGATTCCCATGCCTCCTTACAGCCTAGACGTATGAAGAAAATTTCAACCCTGTCACCCGTTACTCCATCAAATAGTAGCGACAGAGTTGGAAAACGTCGAGGAAATTTACCTAGGTCCAAGTTGGTTAGAAGGCTAACCAGGAGCATGGCGAAAGCTAGGATGGCACAAAACCCTGTGAATGTTAAGCTTCCAGTCGAAACCGTTGTAATTGATGAAGAGGAAATCACTACTCCTTTACCTGTTAATGATGAGGCAATTCATCGTGATTTCGATACTGATCTAGCTAGACAAAGTCACCCTGTAACTGCTGAAGACATCTCTGAAAATCCTTCGCTGTCTGTAGAGGTTCAGCCTGTTGAGACTGGCGTTGATTTCACTCTTGATCGTGATAGTCCTCCATCAGTGGATAAGAAAGTTCAGGAAGTTCAAGTTGATTGTATGACTGATTCCGTGGTAAATGAAAAGCCTGTTAAAACAACCTCGGCTGTTCCTCGTGCAATTGGGGAAACTATGCATCCTCTGTTCATTATTTTTCTGTTAGACAAGGTTCGTCGAATGGAAGACAGGATGAACAAAATAGTTGCGAGTCGAAATTTATTGAAAGCTGATAATGCGGGGTTAAAGTAAAAAGTTGATGAAACTAATCAGCATCTTGTGCTACTGAGGAACCATAAAAACAAACTTATCAGGCGGGTGCTTAAGTTACAGGACGAGAATGAAAAGAGTGAGGAAAAATTGCGTGAGCTCAATGCTCAGATCGCCTTAATGCAATTCAAAGCTCCTTCACTAAGTCAATCTAGTGGCGTTAACATACAGGTTTTTAATGCTCTGGTCAATCTGTAGTGTTTCGGTGGCATGTTATTTTGATGTCAGGTTTTATGTTTTGATGATCGCTTTCAGGTATTTGATTATTCTGAATCTGTTGTTAATAATTTTATTTGTTTTTATTTTAATTATGTTTTAATTATATTTCTTGTGTGTTGTATCGCAGATAGCATCATCAATATCTCTTTCCCCGATTTTGAGGATTTCGGTTATATGGACGATTCCTTTATTTCTGGAGATAGATCGATTTTGAAGGGATCGTTTTACAGGTGTTGTTATCTCATTTATGTTCTCGATCCCATGTGATGGATGGAATAGCTGTGCGTTTGTTGAAAAAACAACATGTTCCACTTGTCGTTTTTCTCCATATGATATTAGTTAGGGATCGCAATCTGGATGATTAGCTCTTAGAAAGTTTATTTTGGGAAAATCAAAATGTATATTAAGGGCCGATAGTGAACATGATAGGAGGTCGATACTCTGGGGAAGGGAGAACAAAACTGCTGGTTCGTTCTATCTGTGTTTCTAGGCAGTGAGCTGTCAGTAGCTACAGTGTTTTGAACTGGTGATGTTTACACATATTTACAGTTTTAAAACTTTATATATGGTTTATAATATCTTTCAGTTTTTCTATCCATTTTCCTACATTATGAATGTTTGTCCTAATTTCCTTGATGAATTGTGCAAGTATTATGTATAATGTATCGGCTGTTCCTGTTATTGATTATGTTGGTATATCATGTTCTGTAAACAATAATTGATATTATTGTTACATAATGTGTAGTGGTTTCTGTATGGTTGTGTAATGTTTGAATGTCTTCAAATATCCCCAAAGATTTACATGCAGTAGCTTTATCGACATCAGTTGACTACAGGGTTAATTTAATTATTGCTCCTGATCAGGATAGGTATTAGATCAGAATTATATTTTATTTATTTTCTGATTTTTGTACTATCTGAAAAACCGTGTTAAGTCAAATCTTTTCATTAATTACATTCAAATTATCTTTTGTGTAATTACTGTACATGTGTATATAATTATAACATGACTTTGTAGGATACGAACTTTGTCTAGGTTTACATTCTATTCATGTATTTAGGGTTAATTGTTTTGAGTGATTTTTACTTAACAGTTTTTTATTCTTGTAATATATAACTTGGATTAATCTTTGTAATTATAAGTATAGGATCGACACTAACTATCAGTAGCATTAATTGTAACCATTATTTTTCTAGGATCCCAGGCCAACAGAGCCTTTAAACCTGTCGGGAGCGACTATTCCAAACAGCTTGGAGCCTGTTCTAAGGGTCCCGGACTGGGTCGTTTTCCCCCGTTGCGGGCTTATTAAAATACGCCCGTCAACACCTTCCTGGTGAGGTAAGCTTGAGATGTGCTATTTTCCTATATGGTAAACAAGAAACTCATTTTTTTTTCTCTTACTATGGTTTTTTTTTACTTTTGTAAAATTAAAGATGAAAATTGTCAAGGATTAGAATGAAGAATGAATATCTTGCATGTGGATCATTTATGCATTCATAGTGACTTATAAGAATCATATACATTGGGTATTTTTTCTTGCATAAACTTATTTGTCAATGAATTTTTAGTTAGAACTTAAAACCTCTTACATATGGATGTGGATACTATATCAAAAGAACAAAATCATGTCTTCACCAAGATGCAAAGTATCCCCTTCCATTATCTACTACCCAATGGTCTATTGTTGGCCATGGGATTTACCTATCCTCCCTGGAATTGATTGTCTTGTATTGATTGAGCACAACAAAATATAGAAAGGCTACAAGATTACACTCACATTCTAATATCTATAATGTGCTTTTTTCTGGACCACTCTACTATATTACAATCTAGGTGAATATTTTCACCCTATTATGCATGATGACTTGCATTGATTTAGAGTCTAAAGAAGGATCCCTCTGGATGATAGATCTCATTTTCCTCTTGCTCAAATTTTGTCCCTTTTTGTTGAAATATTTTTTCAACCTTCTATTCTTTTTATTTGTTTATGTGTGAGGATTTTTTGTTTTGATCTTGTTAATTGCTTGGGTTAGAGGCTTGAGTTATATTAGGTTTTTATCTTGATTATTGGGATGGTTTGGTTAAATTGGGGATAGCATCTTTCTAAGGGTATTTTTTTATTTAAGTAATAATGAATATGGAAGTGGGGATGTTCATTCGTCCTCTATATGTTGGTGTCGCTAATATAATTTGGAGACATGCCCTTGCATTTCCAAATCTATGGACTATTAGGAATGCAAGAAACTTATTCCCATCCTCAGTTTTCCCTAATTTGTTTTACTGAGAGAAGCTAAGTGCATTCTACTATGCAACATTGAAGATATTGTAACGTTGTCCCATTTGTCCATCCGACTTGGTTGAATATAATATTTAATACAAAAGCATTAATAAATTGATAATAATTTAATGTTGTTTAACAAAAAATATTTCTCAAATCATTTTTCTCAAGAATTAAATCTTTATATTCGATATTTCAAGTGAATAAAAATATACATAAATATCCTTGGAAAAGGCCTTGTAGCATGTATTTTGGTCCTTGTATAAAAAATGAAGCTCTGAAATAACTTCATCTGTCCTATGTGCAATTATGCACATTCTCCTAGGGTCCTTTGAAACAACCTTTCTTCTCATCACGGGGGCTTCACTTGTTGACCAATATCCTATCACATTAGTTCATATTGTGGGTCTTAAAATTATCAAAAATCGAACCAATATATTGCAGGTATTGGGGGGATGAGGGGTTTAAGGTGGCGGTGGTTAGGGTGGTTTATAAGGATTGAGCTATAAAAAGGGTTAGGAGGAGGATTTAAATATTGGGAGGGGGTTTTAACAAAAAGAGTTTGGGTCAATATCTCTCAAAAGTAAGGGTATTCTTTAATATCCCACGATCGCACGTGCTATGTGAGAGGTTCACTAAGTGAAGTCCTCATGCTTCTCATAAAAATATCCTTTGAGATCCACTTCTATTACAAAAACCAAAAATCAAGAAGCTACTAAGATTCCACTGTCAAAATTCTACACTAGAAAAAACTAATGAAGAGACAAATACATACTAGAAATCTGAGCCCCCTCTCAGAATTCCTAAATAGTTATGGACCCCTCCTGCATTGGCACAACCTCTTTAGAGCTGATAAACTCTTGTATTGAATTATCTTTATATATTTATTATTGACGAAGGAATTGTCATCAAAATATTGTGTAATCTCCAGCACCAGATTCATTATTGGAGCTATAATAAAATATTCTCAAATCTGCATCTGTTATGTGCCCACTCCATCAGAAGCTTAGAATCTCTATATACCTACAAATGTTTACGTTCTTTTTCCTTTTCTACCCTCATCATAATTAAAATTCCATAAAACTTATCTCTATAGTTTGTACCTTGTTCTGCAACATACTTCAAAAGAAAATAATGGGAAGAATTCATGAGTAGAATGGACCCTCCCATGTACCTTCCTAGATGTCCTTGACAAGATTTATTGTAGAATCCCCAATATTTTTCATGATCAATGGTAGAATTGGTTTCTCTAGAATTCTTTGATATTTTTCTCTTAAAGGCTTTCAACTGCCTTTAAAGGTGACCCAAATTTTGTGTGTTTCTTGGGTTGTATTTAGTTTCGTTCCTTGAAAAATCACACTAGTTTTTTGAAAGCCACAAAGCAAGGAAAAAAGTTCAAATCCTTTTCATATTTATTAGATAGCCATTAGAAAAAAACAATCAACCAAATTTGACTGATCCCATTTGTTTGTTCCATAAATAGTTGTAATAATTCATTCTAGACAACCTTAGATATAGGACAATAGACCAATACATGATCCATTGTTTCCTCACTACATTTACACAAGATGCACCTACCAGGAGTCCAAGAACATTCAAATTCCTTTTTTTTCCATTCTCCCATGCAAGCCAAAGAAAAATCCTTGATTTGGGAGGACTTTCCAAATTCCTAACAATTTTACATCACCAAACTATTTCTTTTGACTGTAGTTCCTCCACCCTTGATGAGTATCCTAGTTTGGTTGTATAATCACCTGTTTCTTTATTTTTAGACCATTTAATTATGTCCTCTACATTATCTCCTTGAAGGTTCAATGAGTTTGGTGATTTCCAATCTCAGAGATGATGCATTATATCCATTAGGAATTGCTACCTCTTTCCAAAATAATATTCCAAATTAAGGAAGATCATTAATAAGAGCGTCTAAGATATCACATTTTGAAAGAAGAGGAATTTAAAGCAATTTTTATTAGAAGGCATATGACATGTGTGTGTGTAAGAACATCAACGCAGATCCATCTTAACTTCAGATCTTTCACCCAAAGATATATTTTCATTTTAGTTTTTGTATCCCTCTCGGTGCCTAATAGATCTAAATTTAAGATGGATCTATGTTGGTTATGATATAGATGTATCATTTGAAAATTTTAGTGTAATTTGTACCTATTTTTATCCAAGGAAATCCTTGCAGGGAAACCAGGGGATGTTTTCCCACTTTTAAGGATGGAATACATAGTAAGCCTGTAGGAATAGACTAGTGGTCCTCACCCAAGGGGATTCAAATTGAGCACTTGCTAGCATGGGACTAGCCAAATGCCTAATAACATACATTGGTAACCACTGAGAACTAGATGGGCTAACCTCTTGGGCTATGTGTACTTTGTAGATAACGGGTATTTAGCTTATTATTTTATAGAAAATAGAAAGCACTCCATGGTATTCTTCTATCATTGATTCTCTTGATGTAAATTCTTCTTGCTGTCCTAAATCAGAGAAGGCATAGTATCACTGCAAATTATGTTCCAAAATATTAAATATCTGATTTATGATACATTTCATAAAGTCACATGGAAATAATATTATATTTTTTCTATTTTCATGGAATGATTTATCTATTTCCATTACTTTGGTGAATACTCTTTCTGAAAGGTTGGGTCCAATTTCATAATGTTCAATGCACTAAATCTACAATTTTACCACCTTATAATAAATTTGATCACCATTGACATCTTAGTGTCTGCTGGATGGGTGCATGATTGGAAGGTGTGCAAGTATGTTTATGTTGACTTCAATCTAAATTCTAGAAATGATAAAAAAAATATTACATAATAGCCACTATGATGTTTTGGCCATTGTGTTACAATTATCAAAACCTTTTTTTCACAATATAATATCTTGATCCATGCAATCAATGTCCAAACCCCACATGTACATGTAATTATTCTAATTGGGTTTCTTCCTTATTTTAATGTTCATGCTTCTAGCTCATATGTTTTCATATTTTAATTGTCTGATTCATGTGGTAGGAAATCCATGTAGTTGATGGAGTCTGCTAGATTTTCTAAGAATATTCTAATAAAATACGATATCCAAGTAACTAATCATTCTTGAAATTTACATAAATTATTTGGGAACCAGCCCTTTTTTACTAATTTAGTTGGCTTCTTTCAAAGTATTAGTGAGTTTTGATTAATCTCTTGATATATTAGCAGTGCTCCATGAGGACATGTACCCAAGGGTTGGGAACATGTTTCTCGTGTATCCCGCATCCCCAGGACAGAGGAATGGTGGGAGAAACTTTTTTGTGTTTATCTCTGGGAGAATATCAGAGAAATGCAGGAAGAAATGTTTTACCCTACTGCCAACCTCATATCTTCATGGGAAAGTTTGGAGGGGACTTCTTGACGTCCCTCACAAAACTCTGCAACTCCTAGATGTATCTCACAAAACTCTAAAACTCCTTGATTGAGTCTTTTTTACTCTTAATCTATTTTTAAGCAATCTTATTTTACTATTTAGTATCTTAATGTCTTTGACTTTAGCGTTTAATAATTTTTAATTTATTGCAATATCTATTTAAAAATTAAAAAGATATTAAATCTACAGAGCTTCAAAACACATTTATTTGTTGTTACTTTGTGTGTTGTACAATGTCGTGATCATAATCAAGCAAATTGAGTGTCTTCCTGGGTGGCATAATATTCTTCATTTTAACTTCTAACTTGAGCTCAATTCAATGCATAATTATATGTTTCAGAGTACAAATTTGAATTTCCAAGCATACATCTACATTATCTTGATTACATCATAGGATTTGAAGTGGTTAGCAAATATCTAAAGAAGGCCATAGGCATATGATTTGAATTGGTTAGAATATGATTTGAAGTGGTTAGCATATATATATAAATAAGGTCAAAGCCATTCACACTACTTTATTAGGTCTCTCGAGTCATAAACAATGTTGGGATTATTAGTATTTTTTTAGAATTACAAATGATGCAATATTGGTATGAATATTGCCCCTTTCCCCAAATCTTAAAGGGTTCTAGCTAAATGGTAGAGCGCCTGCTTTACAAGGAGGAGGTTGAAGTTTTGATTCCTTCATGCCCTTATGATATTGCAATATTGATGTTTTAAATAAAAATATATATTTTATTATTATTTATTATGGATAAGAGGGCGGTTCTAAACTGGCTTCATATGTCACTATGAGGGGGGTTTGAAACTGACCTTGAATGTTACAATGAGGGGGGTTCATAACCACCCCCAAAGGTTTTTAAAGAGTTATAGAGGGGGTTTTGAACCACCTCTGTAGGTACCTACAAGGGGGGTTTATAACCCCCTCCCTAAAGGTTTGTAAATATTTTTAGGGGGGGTTTCAAACAGCTTCCGTAGGTATCTACAAGGGGGGTTTATAACCACCCCCAAAGGTTTGTAAATAATTTTATGGGGGGTTTTTAACCGCCTCCGTAGGTACCTACGATGGGGGTTTAAAACCGCCCCTGAAGTTTTTTAATAAAGAGTTTTAATGGGGGTTTTGAATCGCCCCTGTAGATTCCTATGAGGGGGGTTTATAACTACCCCC